>JAXGGA010019913.1:0-19175 GCA_038373865.1 Uloborus plumipes
GGGGGGTGGGGGGGGGGAGGGTGTGGGGTGGTGGGGGGGGGGGGGGTGGGGGGGAGGGGGGGGGGGTGGTGGGGGAGGGGGGTGTGGGGGGGTGTGGGGGGGGGGGGGGGGAGGGGGGGGGGGGGGGGGGGGGGGGGGTGGTGGGGGGGGGGAGGTGGGGGGTGGGGGTGGGGGTGGGGGGGAGGGGGGGGGGGGGGGGGGGTGCGGGGGGTGGGGTGGGGGTGGGGGGGGGGGGGTGGGGGGGAGGGGTGGGGGGGGGGGGGAGTGGGGTGGGGGGTGGGGGGGGGGTGGGGGGGTGGGGGGGGGGGTGGGTGGGGGGGGGGGGGAGGGGGTGGGTGGGGGGGTGGGGGGGGGGGGGTGGGGGGGGGGGGGGGGGGTAGGGGGGGGGGGGAGGTGGGGGGGGGGGTGGGGGGGTGGGGGAGGGGGGTGGGGGGGTGGGGGGTGGGGGGGGGGGGGGGGGGGGGGGTGGGGGGTGGGGGGGGTGGGGGGTGGTGGGTGGGTGGGTGGGTGGGGGGGGGGGGTGGGGGTGGTGGAGGGGGGTGGTGTGCGGGTGTGGGGTGTGGGGGGGGGGAGGGGGGGGGGGGGTGGTGGGGGGGGGAGGGGGGGGGGGTGGGGGGGGTGGGGGGAGGGGTGGGGGGGGGGGGGGGGGGAGGTGGGGGGGGTGGGGTGGAGGGGTGTGGGGGGGTGGGGGGTGGGTGGGGGGGGGTGGGGGTGGGGGGGGGGTGGGGGGGGAGGGGGGTGGGGTGGGGGGGTGGGGGGGGTGGGGGGGGTGGGGTGGGGGGGTGGGGGGGGGGTGGGGGGTGGGGGGGGAGTGGGGTGTAGTGGTGGTTGGGGGGGGGGGTGGGGGGGTTGGGGGGGGGAGGGGGGGGGGGGTTGGGTGGGGTGGCGGGGGGGTGGGTGGGGCGTGGTGGGGAGGGGATGGGGGGGGGTGGGGGGGGGGGTGGTGGCGGGGGTGGGGGGGGGGGTGGGGGGGGCTGGGGGGGTGGGGGGGTGGTGGGGGGGGGTGGGGGGGGTTGGCGGGGGGGGCGTGGGGGGTGGGGGGGGGTGGGTTGGGAGGGGGGGTGGGGGGGGGGTGGGGGGGTGGGGTGGGTGGGGGGGGGGGTGGGGGGGGAGGGGGGGGGGGGGGGGGGTGGGACGGGGGGGGTGGGGGGGAGGGGTGGGGGGGGTGAGGGGGTGGGGCGGGGGGGGTGGGGGTGGGGGGGTGGGGGTGGCGGGGGTGGGGGGGGGTGGGGGGGGTGGGGGGGGGGTGGGGGAGGGGGGGTGAGGGGGGGGGGGGGGGGGGGGGGGAGGGTGGGGGTGGGGGGGCGGGGGGGGGGGGTGGGGCGGGGGGGGGGTGGGGGGGGGGGGGGGGGGGGGTGGGGGGGGGGGTGGTGGGGGGGGGGGTGGTGGGCGGGGGGGGGGGGTGGGGGGGGGGGCGAGGGGCGGGTGGGTGGTAGGGAGGGGTAGGGTGTGGGAGGTGGTGGGGGGGGGATGGGGGATAGGGGGGGGTGGGGGTGGGGGTGGGTGGGGGGGGGGGGGGGGGTAGGGGTGGGGTGGTGGGGGGGAGGGGGGGGATGGGTGTGGGGGGTGGTTGGTTAGGGATAGGGGTGGGGTGGGGGGGTGGGTGTTGGTGGGGTGGTTGGTTGTGAGGGTGAGGGGGTGTTGGAGGGAGTGGGGAGGGAGGTGGGGGGGGCTGTACTGGGGTAGGGGGGGTGGGGGTGGGCGGTTCGTTGAGTTTTTTTTGTGTAGTTCCGTTGTTTTTTTTATTTTTGTTTTTTTTTTTTGTATGGTTTCTCTTTGTTTAGCTGGTTAATTATGGTTTCTGATGTTCTGGGCAGGTTTTGTGGTTTCGTGAGATGGAATTGGGTGCGAAGGAATGTGAAGGACTGCGGAGATTTGGGTCGGATATGGTGGAGAGTTTGATGGGGGAGGGTAGGTGGTGTGTGTTTGTTTAATATGGGGAGGTAAATAGACAAATTGTATTGCGTCTTGGATGCTAAGTAAGCAGAGATAATATAGTGTGGGTAAATGAACTTGAGGATTATTGCTAAAGCAATAAATCAAGTTATGTTTTATATAATTTCATGTTCATTATTTAAAGATTAATATGATTTTAATGTAACAGATTAATTAAAAAAGTGTCAGTACTTAAAATATCAAAATTACTTGTTATAATCATTTAATTATTTTCCTCATTCACGTGCTTTTGAAGGTTGCTCCATATTGCATTTCTCAAAATGTTTTTAAAAATTTCTAATAATGATTCAAATTTTATTACTGTTGGTTAGTACAAGCGAATATCTTCATTAAGAAAAATGCTTTGTGATTCTCAAAATGATGTACAAACCATTAACTCAGGTCTTTGACGTGATGGTAAATTTATTTTCCTTTTCGTAATCGAAGATTTCGTAGTAAAAATATTAATGCGCAAGTTTTATTATCATTCAGGTTCACAATTTTAAATATATTTAGTATAGTTACGACTAATATACTGGAGTTCGTAAAATTTACGCAGTTAGAAAATGCTTAAAAATTCCTTGTGGTACTCTTTTTTATAAGCTTATGAAATTTATTTCCCATTCATGTGTATAATAAACATCTAATGGCTCAAATTACATTTATCATAGGTTCTTATTAGTACCAAAGCAATTTTTTCATGCTAATTATTTTGTTTTAAAAGGATTAGAACTTCTGCTTAAACCAATGTTTCCTAAATATTTTCATGGTCTCATGAAAAACTTTAGTGCGCTAAGCAGTTTTCATTTCGGTATTTATATAAAAAAAATGTTTCGTGACACTCAAAAGTTTTATTTTATTCAGAAATTTACTCGAAAATTAGAGCTGTAAACAATATTACCAAAAAAATATAAATAACTGCAGGTTCTTTCGTTGGTGCTTTTAGTTATTTTGATTACGTTTCGTTAAAAAAATGCTTTCATAGGGAATAGAAATATTGCAAAACATTTCCCTTGAACTCCTCATTTTTACATAATTCAAATCCTTTTTAAATAAGATATGCAAAAAAGAAATACAAAAATTAACTTTTTACGCATTTATTAGTACAGTTTCAGTTTTTGATTAGCCAGTTTTTGTTTTGAATATCTCTCTTCACTTTATGTTGCACTTGCTTTTCATGCCAATCAAAAAATTTCCGCTTACAAAGTTGTAGTACTGTGCAGGGGTGCAGAAAATGTTTTCCCTTCCAACATTTTCCCGAATCCATGCAAAAATTTCCCCAAAGTTTAACGACTAACCCCTAGTAACGATCCGTGTGTACTAAACTTATAATGGGAAAGCAGAAAATGATTTGCGAGTCATTTTAAAAAGAAGAAATGATTATAATTTGGAAAAGAGGTTTCCAGATTCCCTTTTTATTTTTCGTAAAAATTCCCCCAAAAGACCAAAATTTCCCCCGATCTAGGATTGCCGGATTGGACATATTCTGCACCCCTGGTACTGTGTAAAACAAAATAAGTAATATTAACCTTCTAAAAAAGTACATTTTTGATTTGATTTTTAAGTATGTTTTTCTTTTGAAATAACTTTATTATATTTTAACTATAATAGAGTAAGTATTCTGTAATATTTGAAGTTGCTTGCAACTGTAAACAAAATTATAGAATTACTACAATTACTTTTTAGTGCATAACCTAAATTTTTTGAATCAATTAAGGTCCAATTACTATTTCAATTATCTCAAGTTTTTTTTTATATTATTCAAGGCTATAAAATGTTTATAGGTCTTGAGATTTTATAAGATGAAGAAGATAAAAGCATTACAATCTACAAAAGTTTGTGGCGGAAGAAAAGTCGTCCTTAATTCAGCCATTACTCAGCCATTGTTATTTTTGGAATTTTTATCTAAAAATCAAGTAGCTTTTTCTGCTTATAATTATCTTTCGAGATGAAAATCGTATGTGAGCAATAATCATGTAACTAGATGAAAAAGCTGCCCAATGTCTGATGTAGCCAAATAGAGCTTCAGAATCTATTTTTTAAGAGGAATCTGCTAAATTTCCATCTCGTTCCTCTAATCTAACCAAATATTATCTTACTTGAGTTTTTGAAGCCATATTGTATCAAAAGTTTGAGAACTACCGAGCTGTCTCTTTCCCTCGGAAAAGTCGGACAGAAGATCCAAAACCAAAAAGTCGACCCCCCCCCCCTCAGCGTCATCAAGCGCAGATTTTATAAAACTTCAAAAAAAAAAAAAAACTTAAGTTTAAAAGTTTCGAAGAGATCTTTACCACTGAACATCTTAAAAGACAGCCTAAAGTACCGTAAACTTTTGCGTAGGTCGTTCATGCACATCTGCACCATTCGTATTAGTAAACTATCCATTTGCCCCCCCCCCCCCCGTCAATAGAAGGGCCTCGGATCAGGTTGCGCCTGGGGCCTCAAAAGCCTATGATCCGCCACTGTGTAGCGCTCACATTTCAACAACATAGATAATACCAGAGAAAGCTTCACTATTGATCAAAGTTTTGCGATATATCTGAAAACGTTATTCATAGAATTATCCCAGTTATTTTCTACAGAAACTAAATTAAGAACAAATTTATCTGTTTCAGTTTATTTTTTAAAGAGTACTCTCAGAGCTGCAGAAACCACTCCGAACAACGGATGAACTACAATTAAAAGCATCACAGTCATTTCATTTTGGAAAGACACTTTTTGTGTTAGTATTTCCAAAATTCAAATGAAAATAAAGGAAAAAATATTCTGTAACAGCAACGAGAGTAAAAATCCATCCAAAAATGAAATTCTGATAATTGTGGTTAAAATGTTATTTTTGACTTTAATATCTGAATTATAAAATATTTTTGATTAAAAAAAACTAGTTGAAAAACTCGTGTATTTCTTTTATAAAAAATAACAAGTTCTTTTTAAATCGTCGCAATCATTAAAAAAGATGAAGGAAAAACCATGTTTTAAAATGATTTCGCTATTTTTTTTTTTTTTTTCATTTTCGTTAAAAGATACATTAGGAACATGTTGTTGCATTAAATTTTAGCATAAAAACATTTGCGATAATTTAAGTGTACTTGATGGTATAAAACTAAAGAATTTCATATCTTTTCTAATACCGACCTACTTGAAACATTCACAAACAATCCGAAAATATCATTCATAAAAGGGAGTCAGATAAAAATATTAATGTTTAAAGAAACTTTACTGAAAAGATATTAGAAAAGCGCTGGATTTTCGAAGAAATGCAAAAAAAACGAAGACATTTCTCCATAAAATACACTTTTCTGAGATTTTTAAATAATTCCTTTATTTACTTTCAAGAAGTAGGGCGGATTTTAATGAAACTACTGAGCATCAATGTTTTTTTTTTAAAGGAACAAGCTCATATTTATAGCTCTAAATATTGAGAGAGAGAAAGAGAAAAAAAAAATCGTTCTTCCAAATGGAAGGTAGAAGTATGCTTTGCGGAAAGTGAATTGCTTTAAAAATGCGATTCCATGAAGCTAGTTAAAGAATGAAGAAAAATAAGGCAATAAAGAAAAATCATTTTGGAACGTGCGCGTTGAGAAGTTTTTAAACTTTTTCTCGAAAAGCTGGCAAAATGCCTGTTTTATATCTTTTGTGACTTGAAGTTCGAGCGCATTTCGAACTTTGTTACCGATGGATGGACGGATCCAAATGCTTTTTCTGTTCTTTGACTAGGCTGCGTAAGAAATTCTTATTCAGATTTTAGAAACGACTGCAGCAAATAGATGTGTTTCAAACTGATCATAATCTACTCCATGTAGAGGTAGAGCGAGAAGCTTATTGGTTGATTACGTGATATTGATGCAAGAAACAGACTTGACAAGGGTAGACCGACAGTAAATGAACAATTAAGCGAAATTTCCTAGCATCGTCCAAACGTATAGAATTTGCCACATGACTATAAAAACACTTCAGATGATATGTGTAATTATTTTTAACAAAATTGCAGAAGTTTTTATGATTTTGCATCAGTTTTTTTACTTCCTTTTACGTAGTAAAGGAAGTATTGTGATCGCGAAAAAAAAATCACTCAAATTTGAGTCTAAATTTTGATTTTGCTCACCCCCGAATGAAAATTCCTTAGTTTTTTTGACCTGTCAGCACGTGCATATGTACCTACCAACATATAAGCAGCTGATTTTTTTTTTCAACCACCCCCGAGTTAATTACGACGAGTTTTCTCGTGACGTCTGTATGTACGTGTGTGCGTATGTATGTATGTGGGTCGCATAACTCAAAAACTATATGCCGTAGAAGCTTCTAGCTTGATATGTAGGCTCTGAGGATGGTCTAGTTGTGCACCTCCCCTTGAGGTTGCATTTGAATGTTCTCAAGGGGGTGTTTTACCCCTTTTTTGAGGTAAATCAGTGTTAATTTCAATGCAGACTCAAGTGATATGAATTAGCGCCACCACTTGGCGATATGTCGCCAAGCTTTTGGTCGCCAAGTGTTTGACGCCAACTTGGCGACATATCGCCAAGTTGGCGGCAAATTTGGCGAAAAAATTATTTTTTGAATTTGGGTTCAACTTGGCGCTATTGGCGATATTTTGCGAAAAATTCACTGAATGATATTAAAATCAGCAATATTAGGAAAATTAACCATTGCAAAATATTTTTTGCATTGTTTCGTGGCAGATTAGGGGAGTAAATATTTGAATTGTTACCTACTAAGAACAACTATGAAATTTACACGTAAAAGGAAGTAGTGTGGGGTCCATACCAGATTTTTTTTTTTTTTTTTGTGGTTGAATGAAAAAAGAGAGCTCTGACTTTGTGAATGAATACTCTAAACGTTGGACAAACACGACTTTTTCTAGCCTTCTTTTCGGAAATGTTTGGCAGGAAATTACTATACTGCCAGTTCATCTAAGAAAAATGATATATTTTTCTCTTTTCTTTAAATACGAAGTTTTCATTCACTGGTCATTCTACCCTATATTGACTTGCAAATTGGTGGAAAATCAAAACTTAATACGGTAGCTTAGGTATCAGAAACAATAAGACGCTGCGACGCGACGCTTGAGGAGGTCTACCGATTATTTTTGAATCTGAAGTATTATATTAATTAATTTTTTATCACTTTCTGCACAAATCTACCGAGTTTCAAATCGGAAAATACAGTTCAGGATGAAACATAAAGAAAACGTAAAAGTGGCCAAGTTCGTAATTTTCTGTTATGTGTGAGGCTGGTTGGTTACCTTCTTGCAGAAAATATAATGTAGAAATCCGAAAAGTACTATTTCTAAATTTAGCATAAGATTTCCATACATCCTTTAGTGATACATGATTTTTTTTAACTTCTGAAAAATAAATAAACAAAAGTATTTTGATTATCCAGACAAGCGTAGGTTAAATAAAAATGGATAGATAAATAATCTTTTTTTTTTTTTTTTTTTTTTGAAGGTCCTCGAAAATTTTCTAGTGTTATTGCTCTTTTCAATGTCGAACAAAATTCAAAGTACCAGCAAAATTTTAGAGAAAAACTTAAGAAAATTCCATCTCCCCAAAAACAACAGTGTTGTAAAAAAATCCCCCGCCAAGAAAACCTTAAATACTCAGCCTTAAAAAGTTATGATATCGAGTTTTCCCGCCAAGTTTGTGCCAAACTACAACTAACCTGTATGTATAGTTCTTTTAAATTGTTTTCAGTTTTGCCAGGCGGGAAGCTTTGTCTTGTGAGGTGGTTGCTTAATGAGTAAAAACTTCCCGCCTGGCAGGACTGAAAACAATTTAAAAGAACTATACATACAGGTTAGTTGTAGTTTGGCACAAACTTGGCGGGAAAACTCGATATCATAACTTTTTAAGGCTGAGTATTTAAGGTTTTCTTGGCGGGGGATTTTTTTACAACACTGTTGTTTTTGGGGAGATATCACATGTTTTTGCATTAATATTATTTCTTTGCCTGTTTTTTTTTTCTCTTCAAAATTTACTTTGCATGTTTTTTTTTCCCTTCAACATTTTTCTTGGCTGTCCGACATATGTGGTTTTCTTGGCGGCATGCATTTGGTGCAAAAGTTCAAGGATCTTCTTCAGTCTAGGATAAATTTGAAATCAATCACAATGTACCACCCGAACCGACGCAAAACAAAGCTAGTTGCTAACAATACTACGATTAAATTAAAAGTTAAAAAAAAAAAAACCCAACCCTTACTGCCGATCTCATATTAAAATGAACTAAAATGAAGATCCCTTTTAAAAGCCTTATGCAATAAAATCAATTACAAATATTTTATTTGTTAACAAATGGAAACTGGCAACAGATGAAATTATAAATCAGTGAGTTTTCTTTCCTCGTGGCCCAACAATGAAAACATAAATGCTCAGATGTTGAACAGAGCTAGTAGATAGAAATCGGACCAATTTTAAGCATTAATAACTCCGGGGTGCGATGACCCCGGGGGCTAAATTTTGGGAAAACGTCCTCAATGTCTCATCGAGAATATTCATACCAAAAATCAACACTAAAGACCCCCGGGGAGAAAAGATACGGAAAATAAAAACGAGGGGGGAGGGGGTGGGGGGTCGAAAAACCCCCTATGCCGAGCTTTGGGACAAAATAAATGTGGGTGCAAAAGCAGAGCTCAATCCGAGTTACCGTTTAGTCTGTAGCCCTGTCAAACAATTTTTAAAAAGTGCGAAAAATAGCAATTTTATAACATTTATCACCCCTCCCCCTGAGGGTCCTGGATGTTTTGCTTTAGTATGTGCCGTCAGGGGCCGCTGGAGATTGAGTATACCAAAAATCAACTCTAGGGATCTTTATGGGGCTGAGATACAGAGGGGTGAAAACCCCGGTTTGGTTACTCGCGTAAACAGTCCTTGTCGCTCTTTTACATTTTTCTTTGCGACGAAAATTTCTTGCCGGCTTGTATTTAGTTTTCTTGGCGGGGCGGGACGCTCCCGCGTCCCGTGATTAGCAGTAAAAATTGTCGAGTACAAGGATCTTAAAACTCATTGTTTAATAATGCCAAAAAAAAAAAGCGTCTAATTACCAAATATCGAAAAATAAATTTGCACGAAATATATTTTTGGGTTCGAAAATTGTCGAATTCATTAATTTCAAAGCTTTATAGAAGAATACTGAAAGAATATTGATGTGAAATCGATCTTCTTATTGATTTATGATTTACAATTCTCACTAAAAAACATGCTTATGAACAGTTTTACATTAATTAACCAAATACAAGATCAATTAAATCTGATGGAAAAACATTTGCAACTGCATTTCTAATCAATCAGTAAAACTACATATGCAAAAAAAAAAAGCAGTCAGGTTTTAAAGTCAAAATGAAATTTCTAACTTTTTATTCATCAAACACCGTTGTCAAATATTGCTGATTATGCTGTACCTCACAACCAGAACGACGTCAGTCCAAAAACGGCGATTTTCTCTTTTTTATTGCATTGTATATAGAATCCTATTCCGTACCGACCCATGAGAATGTTATTCTAAAAAAGAAATTCCTTTACAATTTTTTGACAGCGTTAAAAGAGCTCAAGTCTTTTTTAACCCTTTGCATGCATCGGACAATCATTTTTGATCTTAACTGAAAAGTGACGAAAATGGACTTACGTTAGTCTGGTTCTAAGGTACAGTATTAAACAATTCATAATCAGGATCTGCTCTATTTCATAACAAAAAGAAAAAAAAGTTTCAAATGTCAAAAAGACACAAGATTCACAAATGCAAAACCTTTAACACATTAATGCCTAGCATCCTTTTAAAAGGACGGTCCAAAAAAGGTCTGAATTTCCCCAAAATGGACATTTCAACCAAATAATAGTGTTCAATTAGTACCTTGATATTGTTTCAATTCGTTATTAACAGATTGCAGCACATAACCATTGTAAAGTGTGTTCTGTAGCCGTTTTAATATGATCGTTATCAAGAATTACATCGTTCACAATCTCAAGCAAAAAAAGCTAAGTTTTCAAAATTATTCCCAGCTTCCCAGTTTATGTTAATTGCCGATTTTATTTCTTCTTATAAAATGTCTTTTTAAATATCTGTACCTCAAAACCAGACTAACGTAAGTCCATTTTCGTCATTTTTCAGTAGAGGGGAAAAACGATGTATTCGACAATCGTTTTTCCCCTCTACCGAAAAATGACGAAAATGGACTTACGTTAGTCTGGTTCTGAGGTACAAATATTATATCGCAGGCAGAAAAAAATTGAGTAAAACAAGTATGTAGCCTCTGGGGTCTGTCGTAACTTTTGAGGGACGATTTTTATTTTCTTTTCTTAATAAAACAATTATTTTTTACATATTATTTTTTTATTATTTTTCCTGTCCATTGAACACCGTTTGTAACCAGTATACAAAATATCTTTTGGGAAAAACATGTCAGGCATTAATGGGTTAATAAATATAACCAGTAGCTACTGTTTTAGGTAAATAAAACGGCTTTTTCAGAAATTAGCTTCTGAGACATTGTAACTGCAAGTACAAAAATGAAAAATTAATTGCAGCCAGGAAAAATCCCTTCTGATAAACAAAACTTACTCAAAGCTTCACACTCTGCAGCGTTAATTTTCTACCAGCAAAGCAATTACAACTGACATATACAAAAACCTAAGAATGTTCATTTCAGAATCAAACAATTATGTTTGATAATCAACTAAATTCATGATCAAACAATATTTGACAAACAAAATGCGTTATCCGTTATCCATTTAAAAAAGAAAACGAATCAACAATAGCAATGACATAAACTATTCACAAAGGGAGCCAGACTTATCTGCTCAACAACTGACGCTTATAAATATTCATTTCTAAGTAAATTCAACTTAAATATGGAAAACATTATCTAGAAGCAGTTACAATGGAGAATATTTACATTTATTATCGAATATATTCCTCAGACACTTGATGTTCAAGGTATCAACAAACAAACGCCAATGAAATACAAGCCTAATTTTGTGACATCGCACACAAAACGCGTTATTTTCATAAAACAACGAAATTAAATATCAACAAACAACTTCAGTTCCAAAGCGTCTAAAAATTCACGCTTTGCGAAATAAATAGGCGCTTTAAACTTGATTATTTCAGACAAAGGGCCGTGGGAATTCGTCTAAATTGAAAGATGAAACGGAGGAATCATCACATTTAGCGCGTAATTTACAACAGAAACTTCTTCATCCGCGTCAGGCAGAATAAATTTGTAAACTATCCTCTCTTCCCCTAGACATATCTCCGCCACGTTCCTTTGTCGAGTTAACTCGGTACACTGGGAGAGGCTAATAGTTGAGGGAAGAGAGTGCTGGAGGAACTTAATTGCAGCTCTGATTCCGAGGAGCTTTTAAACTAGCTCCATAATTCCACATCCCGACTCAGTACAACTCCCAGTGGCAGACGACTTGGAATGCATGGAACACAAAATGTTTTCGAGGGGAGGTGGGGGGGGGGGTGGCTGGTGACAAAGCATGCATCTTGTTTTGCAGCTGAGGATAAGGAGGAACGGGTTAGATAGCCCCCGCTAATGGAATCTCGGCGATAACGACTCATTTAAGCAACGTGATTGATGGTGGCTGGTATGCGGTTGGTTACAAGATGCAAGTGTTTCTGGCTGCGACGAACTAATGGGGTTTGGGTGGGATCAAGTACGAAATCTTGAAACTATATTATTCAAGTATTTTATTATTTCAGATTTTGACGTTGTGAAACAATTTCCCCGCACTTTATGCAACAAGAAAAAGAAAACCATACGATAGCATAATAATGTAAAAGAAAATATATATATATTTTGAAGTAGATTCTGGGTAATGAGGGCTGGCGTATCAAGTCAAAATTAATTTCCCACTCTCCACGCTTTTCCCCTTATGATTGTCATAGTTACGGAGCTATGGACTTTTCTTCCACTTAGCTTTAGCAACAATGGTTAAATGCAAAATGATTGAAATTGCTTTGTGCTTAGATTATTATTCAATGGGGGAGTTTCCGAAATTTCAAAAGTATTTTTTTCTGAAAGAACATGCTTCAAAACATAGAAATTGACCATTTTTTTTATTTTTTGACACAGTTATTTATTTTTTATGAATATTTTAACCGGTGCGCAGATGTTATTCCGAAAAAAAAAAAAAAAAACATCTGCGCATGACGTCAGTGGTGCACGTAAGCGCGAAATCTAATTGGTTGTAGTGAGATGACGAAGGTCGTGACGTCACCGATTCCTGCGATTGGACAACTCAAGTCAAGCAAAATGGTGTTAGTTTTCGAGCTGTTAGGTGCACCACTGATGTCACAAAAACCACGCCCCGTTTTCAAGGTAAGGTATTTTAAAAAAAAATAATAAAAAATAAACTGTTGGGAAAATTAAAGTATTTTCCGGGCCCATGTTATTTTTTTATATCATTCTATCAATTTCAGTAACAAAAAGTAGTACTTTTTGACTGAAGGAAACTCCCCCATTGAAAAATCAACGTTAATAACTCATTGTTAATAATACGGTTAATCATGATGGCAGGTCTCGCCAAAACCAACTATTTAGCAATAGGTTTGTTAGAAAACGTTTAGAAATAACTGACATACGAAAATATAATAAAAACAATAAACCTAATTCGATAAACATAAAATAAATGAAATGCCTCAACAGCAGTGCAATAAGAAATGAGTGGATCTGTTTTCTTTGGTACAGTTTCCATGGAGACGAAGCAAAATTTCTGGTTTTGATGCACCTATTTTACAGTAACAGAGTATAATTGTGGCTTACGTGCTGTTGCTTCTAAGTTGCTACTGTTTCTAGTTCCAGCAGTATGATGGGGTTTTCGTCTGGGCACTGTGGTGTTGGGGTTAAGTATAAAATCTTAAAGATATATCCGGGGAGCTTAAAAGTTTGGGCCTTGACTTCAATGCCCAACTAATCCGGCCTTGAACTTAAAAAAAATTGTGAGGGGAAATTTTTTTCAGTATGACGAATAAGACTCCAAATTTTACCGAATGATAAAACATGAGAATACACACATAGATATCTACATCTAATGAGAGAAAGAAAAGAGTTTAATCAGTATTATAGTTTTTTATGCAATTTTGTTAGGCTGTCTGCAAATTTTAAGAATCGTGAGACAAAATTTTTCAAATAAGGACATTTTTGGGAGGGCACAGCGATTTCTCGTCATCTTCCATCAAGCCGTCCCAGACTATATCATTCAAAAATTTTGAGTTAAAAAAAATATCTCTATATTTTGTACTATACGGGGAGCAACCTCATTAGATTAGAACTAAAGATGGAACTATAAGTGAAATATTTTGTCAAATTCATAATTTTGGATTTGGTTTTTGTCGTCATAGTGGGTCCTTCAATGAAAAAGCAGGCATTTTTTCTCACCCGTGACAGTTAGTTCCATGTGTCATTTCAAAACGTGTCATAAACAAAACTTTTGTCTAAACTTTTTCGCTAAATAAAATGCTTAAAATCAGAGACATTCTGGAGTTAAGTTGCTATTTCTAACTTTTGCTTCCAGAGATTTTACGTCATGTTTAATGTTAAGACAAAAAAGCAGAATGCATATTGCTTAAAACTGAGCTTTCCTAGTAATCAGTTTAGATGTATAATTTCAATTATATAATACTCATGAAGTTAATTTTACTTTCTTAGCATTCACCAGCTTAATTTCCAAACTTTTTGCTCCCACGTTTGTCCTAATACTTGGCGAAAATCGTGTGAATCTCACCAAATACTCATTATTTAACAATAAAATTAACGAAGTGAAAACTAACTTTGTGCATAAATATTACCTAAATATCCATAATCAGCACGATTGCAGAATATCCCAAGCTGCGGAGTCAGAGTCGGACTCATTCTGGGTAAAAGGAGTCGGAGCCGTAGGCTCTAGAATTCTAGGAGTGGGTCATTTTCACTCCGATCCTGCAGATTTAGAATATCCTCCACTATTTAATAGTAAACGGTGAATTTTCACAATTCCTCGACTCGAATATTAATTTGAATTGAACAGAAAATAAAGTTTTACGTTTCTAATACTTCAATTAACAAAGCAAGATCAAAAACAAATCGAACCCATCAGCTATTGGCAACGTCTTCCAATGATAACAAATTACCGAATTTCTGCCGACAGGAGCCATCCGAAGTTATTGTCAAAATTGATTCCTAATCCCTGCCCTCCCCGCCATCGACCACTCGCATTAATCACACGCCTTTCCCAAATATTTACAAATTCCAATCCATCGATCGGAAAGCCGGGTCGCGTATTTAAAATATCTCATTATATCCAGCGCATTAGCGCGCGGCACAAGCTCCTAATGGTAATGAACAGGCAGACTCGGTTTGACATGGTTGGCGCCGTGTACGTACAGATGGCGATGTGTTTTCCGACATGTCGCCGCGTGTAGCTATTAGCGATGCAGAGCGGACGGATCCGCTGGATGCGGATAGGTCACAGGAGGGATGGATGGATGGAGTTTTGGCGCGCGCTAACGGAAGTTTTGTGTGTTGAGACAATCAATGGACAGCAGGTGCGTCGAAATGTCGGGAATTTCGAGGATTGCAACAGCTGATGAAACGTGTTGGAAAGGAAATCATAACTAGTTGGTCCATTCGTTGGTGACAATTCGACGAAAGTTCTGGACAGTTAGATTTTTTGAAACAAATATGACTTTAAAACATGGGAGGGGAGGGGGGGTGGGTCAAGCAACTCAGACCCTTAGTTTTTACACGCATTTCCAACCAGATATTTTATGCACATATAAAGACTGTCATTAGTTACGCCCGTTCCTCTTCTCCCTCTGAATGGGCGATTCTGGTTTCGTTGGTGACATTGAAGAGCGAAAAAAAATTAGAAAAGAAGTTCATGCGTCACATTTTCATTAGCTGTTTTGTCGTGAGTTTTAGAGAAAAATAAACATGAACGTTGACAACACTACTACTAGTATTCACGAGCTTGAGTAAAAAGTGTCTTTCTCGTCAAAATTTAAAATTCTTGAAAAACTCTTGATTTTTCAATTCAAATTGTTAATTTTCTTTCATTTTCAGAAAAAAATCATCGCGTCATTACTAAACAGTAACAGTGTTTGTCCATTTGCTGGTAACAAAGCAACAGCAATTTTATTGTGCAGAAAACATCCGGCACTTGCGCTTTACAGATTTTTTGAAATAAATATACAAATATGAGTTAGAAAAAAAGCTAAAATATTTCAGAATAAAAGTTCGTGTGCCACATTATCTATTAATTATTCTGCTGCAAAATATATATGCTATACATAAATAATAAAAAAAAAAACAATAATGATCGACGTTTCCCAGGTAGCACAAATAACCCTTAAACGTTTTATAAACGTTTTTAAGCGGTTGTCACAACGTTAATAACCATTTTACAACCTTTAAAAAACGAAGTGTGCTACTTGGGTTAGAACGCTATTATTCACAAGTTTGAAAATTGCCTAATTTCCCCTGAGTAAAATTCTAAAATAATTGAAAGTAATTCTAATTTTCTCAGGTATTTTGAATTTTAAAAAATAAACACCAGTAAGTGATAACTTGCCAAATTAAAGGAACATATTAGCATGAAAACTCACGTTGAAAATGCATGCTTTCTTGTTTCGGAGACATACAAAAACTCCTCTTTTCTTTGTACTGGATGATGATAGAGCTTGTGAAATAAAAGGTGTAATTATTTGTACATGTACTACAGAACCTTTATTTTCAAACTTTATTTCAAGTCGAAGAGCATCCTTTACATCAGACTTCTTTACTTAGAACACCATCAGTATCTTTTGTACGATTGATATTTCTTTCAATTTTAATCTTGTGTGCACTTACAAATAAAATTGAAAAATATATATATACATATAAAAATTCCGTGATAAACTATATTTTGTTGTTTATTATCAGTCATCTCTTGTACAATTGGAATATTTCTTTCATTCCGTATATTTACTAGGACACTGCCATACGTCTTGGAAAATGTTGACCCTATTTATCGTAAAATACTTTTAATACTAAAAGTCAAATTTCCAAGATATAATGTCAAATAAAGCAACACAGATATCCAGATCCACACAATTTCAATCTCTGACGCTGATGACTTTTCTATTACATACTTCAATATACCAAATAAAACAGGGCTTTACAGTATCTGGATATCTGTGGAGAAGGTTTAGAATATCGGCCTCTTTCAATAACAATTTTAATCAAAAGTTTCATTAAAGGAAGGCAAACTCTTCATCAAAGATTTCCAGAAGATTCACGCAACTTCCTCCAGCGGAAAATTCCCGCTCTGCAACGTGGATATCGTCTGCTCTGCCCCTCCCATCACCTGTTGCATGCCCTGGATCGATAGCGCACACCTGACTTTACCCGGGGCGCATCGCTAATTTTAGAATCTGAAATCCGACGCATCTATCCTTCAGCTACGAGCCTGAATAATAGATAAAGAAACTCCGCGCGGATCGGAGGCAGAAGACCAAACGCGATTGGTCGTTACGGCTACCTTTATCGGGCTCTCAATTACTGGCCTAACTCAGCCAGAGAACACACAGTGGGTATGGAATGAGTTCGCTAAATAATCGATGGGTGTTCGAGGTGGAAAATATTATCTTTTCGTGCCAGGATTTTTGTCGAAAGATTACGGCACAGGACATCTCCGCCGCAACGTAGAACATTTCCGCCGCAAAATGCATCTCTATCTTTCCCCTCATGAGACATCTTCGCCGCGTCTCTCTCCGCCATTTCTTTACGACAGGACAAATCCGCCGATTGAGCTGGTAGAGTGCAATATTTGGCAAAGTAAAATTGGCGAAGTTTAAATTGATTTACACTGCATTGTGTTTTTTTGACTTCTTTGCGATTCCCCCCCCCCCCCCTAAGTAGTTTAGGAATAAATTCCGTTTTTTAGATTAGGTCTTTGTCGCCAGGATTAAACGTTTTAAACCAGTAGCCCCTTTCTAACTCTTGGAAATGGTGCGGCGGATTTGTCCTGTACAAGGCAGAGGGGGGATAGGAGTAGCGGCGGAAATGTCCCATGCGGGAAGAGGGCGATAAAATTTGGGCGCAGATGTCCTGTTCTGAAGGATTATACTGAAGTGCTGTGCTAAGCACAAAAGTCGTATCTGTATTTGTAGTCAAAATGAGAAACTTGTGGTTAAAGTTTTACGTCTCCGTGCATTTTTTCAGATTCCATTTTTTAAGTTCTTTAATGTATCCCATTTACCAGTAACTCCAAAATTTTATATGCAAATAAAATATGTTATGAATAATCACTTCGTGACAGTAACTCAAATTTGCTGAAAAGTGTAGACACGACTTATGCGCTGAGCACGGCAGTTTTGCAGTCGTTCCCAATTTTTTCAAGACCATTTCTCATAAAGCGAATAATATTTTGACAAATACCCCCCAAAAAGTTTAGTTTAAAAATAATTAATTAATATTTGATTTATTTAATCGTTAATTTTTGAAATTACGAAAACATAAACAGCTTTAAGGTTTACTACAAATGTTACCACGTTTTGAGGGGGAAGGGGTTAGGGAAATTGTGACAGGAGGAGCGATTGGTAAAAAGAAATGTGACATCACACATTTTTTATAAGATTGTTTTTGAAAAACAGCGTGAGATGAGACAAAGGGATGAGATAAGATGAAGTGTGATACGTTTTGACAAAGGGGGTTAAATATGGGAAAAGTGTGACTTCATTTGACACCTCTTTTGAGTGAATTTTAACCAATCAGACAACGAAAAACTAATTTCTGAGCAATTTGTTTATTAAGTTTAGAAGCAGTTGATCAGACGGTAGAAGTTAACATTGCTTTGTTCCAACAATTTGTTCAATATTTGAGTCGTCTGGAATAAAAAGTTAAATCCATTTTTCAGAGTATCTATAGCTCCAAAAACGGAACTATCTAAAGGATTTTGCTTTAAACCGTCCCTCGACATTTACTTTTTCTTGAGATCTATTTTATTTAAGCTTTAAGTATAAAGGAACTTTTAAATTTATATTGTCTAAAATAAAATTATTTTTCATAAAAAGTGGACTTAACGGGTTTTTATCCTAAACGACTCATTTGATGTAGTTTCAGCTAATGCACATTGCACGTTTAGTTTTAAGTTTACCACCTAAAATAAAACTTTTTCAAGTCACAAGTTTTGCGAATCACCAATGATAACCAATTAGGTTAATATGAATGACTTTTAGATAATTTTATTCTGTGAATGAACAATGATCCAATACTTAAACTTACTTTTGCCCATTTTAAATCTCATTTTACTTCTTTGGGGGTACTTACCCCAAGTTGGGAACTGTTGGATTACAGCCGTACGTGAATAGCATATTATTTTCAAAAACGTTGGTGACAATTTCTTTTTACGATTGATAGACTAACATTGAGATTATTTGATAGATAAAGAAACAATTGCTTCCACGCGTTTCGGGGTCATAAAAACTTTTTTTTTTTTTTCCAACACAAGTTTGATGAGCTTTCGCCGCTCAGCAGGAAAATCGAATCTTTTCCTGATTTATAAGATTCTGCAGCTCGGAAATATGAGTTTACAATAATATAAATTCAATTATAATGCCATATTTGTTCTTCTGCAAGACAAATTTTTAAGTTCGAAATTTGTTCACGGCAAGATATCTGTGATTTTCATTACATATAGTTAAATATATTTCGGAAGTAACAATTACTACTTACCAAGTTCGAATGCATCAGAATTACAAAGAAAAATCAAACTGTAGTACTTACCTGGAATAAAAAGAGATTTCATTAATACTCTTACAACATAAACTTTTGCACAAAAATTGATTTTGCATGACGGATATACTTAATTGATAGACACTATATTATTTTCAGAAATATATTATTTTGAAGCATATTATAACGAGATATGAAAGTTATTGGTCTCACAATCCAAACATTCATACGATTTAGATTAAATTAATAGAAATGAAGAGTATTTTGAAAAATTATTTAAATTTAGCAATCGGTACTCCTTTAATTACTCCGTAGAAAACTCTCTCATAAGCGCGTTTTATGCCTCTTATAAAACTAAATACATTTTCATTATGAATATTCAAATAATAAATATATGTATGCTTTTTCTTTCGTTCACTGCAATGTAGTTAATTTCATTATGAAGTCTCATGGCGTGATTGCCACTACTTAGAAAAAAATAAAGCCTCAGAATCACGCAAAACCGTTACCAAAATAACTCCCCAATCATACCTGTTACCAGTCAAGATGG
>JAXGGA010019914.1:0-19170 GCA_038373865.1 Uloborus plumipes
AAAAAAAAAAACTTAGAAAGATTTTTTTACTCGGGACGAAAATCTCTGAATAGCCATTTTAGCAAATTTCTTGTTAAAAATATTAATATTAAAAATGAAGGATGAAATAAGTACGATGTCTTTAGTATATTAATCTGAGTACACAAATAATTCAATTTAGTTTTGTTTATATTAATAAGAAACAGTACAATAAAGTTAAACTTGCTACAAGAAAAATTCTACAGTTGCCAATTTCTCCTTGATTCTACTTCAAAATTTCTAGTAAACAGGCTACAGCGTTTGATTCAATTTCATATCTTGCTGCTATAGAATGCTCATCAGTTAGATAGCAATCAGTTCAGCTTTAGAATGAAAAAGCGAGGGTGGGTCGAACCTCCCCCTATGGTCACATCCCCTTAGTCAACCCTACTTTTTACTTGAAAGCATTTAGTTTTGAAGGATGCAAAATTATCTAATCTAGATAAGTATGAAGTACCATTTTTTTTCAGCTCTATCTTACTATTAAAACAATAGTACAGCAATCCTGTTTAGAAATGCAAAAAAGGGAAGCAATTTCAATTCATAACCTTCAACTTCAAATACACATAAATACACATAACCTTCAACTTCAAATACACATTATTCTTACATCGCTAGATTTTCCCTCCATCTGTTCCATTAAATTTAACCGTGCTTTTGAAATGAGCAGAAGAGAGCGATTGTACCAAGAAAACGAACTTCAAACGTATCAAAATCTCCAAAGACTTTACAAATGCATATTTAAACTTTTAAGTAATCTAGATACCATGATTAAAGCATTAAATTTAAATTTCGTTCCATTTGATTTAATTCAAACATATTTAGTTACATTTAACACACTTCCAATGGATTCATAATTAAGAATATTCCGGTATAATTTCAGCTCATTAACATTCATTTATTTTAATGATAGTAAATATGTAAATTTTCCACAGTCATACTGTAAAATGAACTGCATTTTAAAAATTGCTCCTTTTGCAGCGAGGAGAACTTTAATTAAAATTAACGCGTTACCATAATTATATTCTCGGTTTCTTAAACTTGGAATTTAATTATTTTTATTTTTAGATACAATTGAAAGTAAGATTTGTTGTACCGATTAAAATTTTGAATTTTAGTTTACACCAATCATCAATTACATTTTCAACAAATGTAATTGATGATTGGTATCATCTTAATTTCTAAAGTGAAGTTTAAGTTGATCTATATTATAAAAGCTTGATAGGCTCTTAGAGTGCTCACCATTTGTGTTTAACATCATTTGTTGACTGAAATGAGCTGTTTATTAATTATACGTTTAACATTTCAATCACAAAGACTTGTTACATAAAAGTAACTACAGCTGTCATAAAATTTTACTCACCTGTCTCGATAGGTAAACAGTTTTTGAATCATTTTAATTTTCTAAGTGTTTCCGTTTCCAGTTTTCACATATTTTATTTGTATGTGCAGTATTATTTTTTTAATAAATTATTTTGCGAAAGTACAAAACCAGATCCCAATGCAAAACTCGAAAAACTGTACCCATATAATGCTTACTAATGTGTTCAAATTAAGGTTGAATAACAAATTTAAGTTAAATTACTCTATCGCATTTGTGACGTCGTCACATGAGCGACACTAGCACACTTAGTCGGCAAAAATTGGAACTACTTCCTAATAAATTTCACCTGTGTAGTTCTTGGAATAGTCCACTAATGTTTCTTCGATGACGTCTAAAATTTGATAGGTTCCAAGAAACCGTTTTCTTAAAAAAGCGTCATCTTGAACACGCTTGGGGCCCAAAAAGAAATAGTTTTACATTTGTTCCTTGCGAATTTAGTCTATTTCTGAAAACGCAGTTAGTTACTTTTTGTTGAAAAACTAGTCGCTTAGGGTTAAAATCGATAAAACTTAAATCTAAAATTTCACGGGATATTCGATTAATTCCTGTGTTTTTCTTCTTTTTTTTTTGGCTCTCAAGATCACAAACTTACGTTGTTTATTGGAACAATATTATAAACAACACAATGATGAATCAGAACTACCGGGTTTGAACTCAAGATATGATGTATACGGTTACTGAACTATTAGTCGGTTTCGTGAATTTAATGTAACTCGTAATAAGTAAAAGCTTAGTAGAGTGCGCTTTAGTTATTTTTCGTTTGCTTCAGAGGAAAATTATAGTATGGATTTTGAATGAACTAATTTTGTATTAAAGTTAGTTTAAATATGTTGAGTAAATTATGTGTACCATTAACTGTGTGTCTGATTGTAAAAAATGAAATGTTGGATTACTGATTAAATTCTTGGATTATTGACTCGAATTTTCAAATTAAATCCAAACCAGTATGCTAGGGATATTTTAAATACGAAGCGTTAGATATTGTGATTAAAAAATCGATAATGTTTTTAAAAAATCAATTGAGATATAGTTTACGCTCTGACAATGAGTAGAATGTATGCAACAAATACCGCTTAAAAGTCCCATGAGTAAAATTACTTTCTAAAATCGTATCATTTTGGAAAGCGTCTCATGAAATGAGAATGCAAACATAATTACACTCCCTTTATATAATTTACAAAGGCTAATTTTAGAAATCTTCAGGCCTTATTTCCACTTTGAAGTAAATCATTTTCTCGTTTTCAATTTCAAATTAGATCCGAGCTCCCAATAGTTTTGCAACGAGAATTCCTCAATAATTTTTCAATATGTTTCTTTAATCAGAGTGGGTATATACCTTTTCTAAAGATGTAAGATTCAATTTTCAATTTGGATATTCTTAGCTCGAGTTGAATTGAGGTGAGATTGGGTTTCACATCAGTAATTACGCATTAGAATTAAATGTGCATTAGAATGTTTATTTATTTGACTAATAAATAAAGAACACATATGAATAATGCATTTTATTACCCAAGATTTTCTGAATATACATCATATTTCCTTTTATCATGCGAAAAAAACGTAATATGATATCATGGCTGAAACATGAAAACTCCACCATTAAGACCTAACAAAAAAGTTCGGAGGCTTATTTTTAAAAATTTTACTGCTGTTTGCTAAATTAAAGTAGAATACCCATGGGTGTTCAACTGGGGGGGGGGGGGGGCATGTCATGGAATAGACTGCGCCATTGAAATTTTTAGTGGGGTTGATTCTGGAAGTAATTTGAGGGAAGAATTTTGGAATTCTGGAAGAAATTTTGTTTTTTCTTCTGGGATCTCTCACTCACGCGGAGCGGGGGGGGGGGCATTTTATTTAGAAGAAGTTGTACTTTAATCTTGAGAGGAGGGCACCCCTGAGTATACTCCGTGATTCTGCTACCGAAGCATCCAAACACCCTATGATAAAACAGCTTTTTTTCTATAAATATCGAATTATGATTTAAAGTCAAAACTAAGTGTACACTGCAAAAAAATAACTGTTGTTTTCACAGTATAATACTGGAAGAAGAGGTTCCAGTTTAAAACTAAAATTCACTGTAATAAACTATAAAACTAGCAATTTTACAGCTTATTAGCGTAAAATTAGCAATTTTATTGTTTATTACCGTAAATCAGGGTTATTTGGACCCTAGGGGGTTACTTGAGCCCACTACAATAAAATGATAAAATCTAGGTTTGGTACCTACTAGTTGAAGACTTGCACGTAGTTCCTCGTTTCTCCACTAAGTAGAAGCCCTCTGCAGTCTCTAACGCTAGTACCAAACCCAGATTTTATCATTTTACTGTGGGCTCAAGTAGCCCTCTTATGGGTCCAAGTAACCCTGATTTACGGTACTGTAAAACTAGCAATTTTTAGTTTGCTACTGTAAAAAAAAAACACTCTCTTTGAGCAAAAGTGAGTTCAATGAATTGGCAATACATCTGCTTCTAACTGACATTAGTAAAATAATACTGATACATTAACTAAGCAACAATGTTAACTGTAATATAACATTCAAAAATAAGGATATTTCAAATGCAAGCATGAAATATGTCTAACTCTCAATACCATCTCTCCACCCACTCCTTTTTATAAACTATTTAACATGGGATAATGTTTATTCTAGCAAATCATGGCATTTGAATGAGAAACTGTTTAGTAGTAAGGACTAAAATAATTTGTTTCTGAATACTTGTTTCTGAATTGACGAAAAAAGATAAAAATACAACATTGTTTGATTTTATCAAGTGTCTGCATTTAGAGAAAATGAAATTACTGATAAAAATTAACTCATTATTAAATTACTCTTAAGAAATGCCTAATTGCAATAAAAATAAGTTCATTAGCATTAATACATCGGTTAATTTAATGTGCTTGCTGAAAGCGTTTCTAATGGCATTTAATTAAAACAATGTGTCAAGGAATAATAAATGAGAAATATATGTTTTTTATAGGAAAGTCATATTAAAAGTAATTGATATTAATTACAAGTCGTTTTAAAAAATATTTTATTGAATTTAACAATAGTTTTGATTTTCAAACAGTTTCCCACTATTTGGTCGAAAATGCTAATGCTGTTTTGTTTGGTTTTCATTTAGATTTATTTTTAGTTAACTCTTGTTTTTTCTCTACTTATGCTACAATAATTTATGTTCAAATTTACATCCTGAACAAATTTTACCTATTGCCGAAAATTCCTTTTTTTTTCTTTTAAAGAGAACAAAAACTTCCAGGCCCGTCATTTCAAGTTTTCCAAGGGGGCCAAAGAGTGCGATCGAAAAAAAACCACCCCCACTTATGTGTACTTACATTGATTTCCCAAAGTCGGGGGGGGGGGCGATTAATCCCCTGACAACCCCCCCCCCAAAAAACATGCCTGAATAATTCAAATTGGATAAAGATTGATGTACAAAGCTTTAATATATTATTAAAAAATATTAGTGATAATTATAGGAGCAACTGGCGATTTGGTGCATATATCCATTGGTTTAATATGTAAAAAAAAATGTTTTTGCTTTGTTTTCTAAAAATCAAAAGTCTTTCTTCTCGGTTTTATTTTATGCAATCATGCACATCCAGAATTTTCCACGCATTTTCATTTTGAAACGCGTTTTCTACGAAGAATTTATTCACTCTTATTTTTGACTGCCTAACGGGCCTCTTTTACCACGTAAAAATGTTTAATGCATGCGTAATTGGGATTTCCGTTAAATAAGTTCAATATGTACAAAGAGACGCATGCGTAGATTATCCCCTTATTTAATCAAATCTAGTTGCGTCAAGCAGGAAATATTAATCGTGTACATTAACAACGATATGTTACATTCAAGCGAAGTCATTTCCACGTTTACTGATTTATCTGTAGTACGTCAATTTCGATAGTTCTCTCTGGCAGTTAAAACTGATTGCATAGCTTACAGCTTGAGTGAGTAATATTAAGAAGAATTCTCTATGCGAATTGTAATTCTTGAATTTGAAAGTTTCATTTATATACATAGAAATATTACATATAACACTAAATATTAAATAACTTTAATATTTAATGAACAATGTTGATGTAATTTAACTATAAATAACATTAAAATTACATTTTTTTATAAATTGCTTGCACACATTAACCATTTGAAAGTATATTTACTGAGCTTTATCACTCATTTTTTAAGCTCCGTAAGTACTTTACGTTTCAATGTGTTCTCAGTAGTACAATGTAACTAATGTTTCTAGAACTTATTAAGCAATAAACTTACTTTTAAATCACCCGAAATATATTTTAGCTCCTAAATAAGGTCCTAATTTAAAGTTACTTTGCCAAACAAATAAGTTTTATTTTAAAGCAATGATGCCCATCTACACGCATTGTTTATGAATTACAAACTTCTAGAATGTACACTGAACTTTGGACCTCCTTGTATATTTTAAGTGCAGCATTGTAGACGAATTAAGAGTTATCGAACTGTAACATCTCCATTTTCTAAAGACACTGTAGCGATGATAGTAAATTAACGGCTAGATTGAATTAACATTGTCGGGCAGGTTGTTTCGAAATGTCCAGATGAGATAATGAAATGCTAAGTGCTCTGTCCGAATGGGGGAAATGAATGGTGTTCCGTCTTCGAGTCTCACAGCATGATTGACTTTACTATTGCTTCGCTGTAGTCTCGTTCGTAAGTTGGGTGGAAAGATTATTGCACATTACGTCATACTTTTTAAATGTAATACATACATTGTATGTGTCACTTTCTGCTTTTTAAATGCAATAAATAGATTATACGTATATTTATTATATTTTTCTACCAAAAATGAGGAAAGTCTAACAAACAATTTGGGAACGAACTCACAACTAAAAAACGGTTTAAAAAAATAGTGTTTCAAAAGATTGATGAAATGGTTTACGAATACTAAAGAAATATATTATTTGTCTTGAAATATTTTATACAATAGCAGCTTAATAATACAACTAATTTTTATATCAATCCTTTTTTAAATTTCTTAATTCTTTTAAAAAATCGGTAATGGGTGTGTAGAGTCGGAGCCATAGTGAAGATGGATGGTATTACTTTATCTCGTCTGCTTCAAGCCCGCGAGCTCTGCTTATTCAAAGGATCATATGTTCCCCAAGATATTTCGTTCACTGACCACTACTTTTGAACAATCTGTTCACTATTAACTTCCAATGATTCTCATAAACACGAAAAAAGATTGTTTTTATACCTACCCGAAAATTCCCGAAAGTATCCTAAACTTTTCAACAGCCTAACACTTACCGATGCTGATGCCATAAGCGGGTGTAAATTCACCTCTCCATCTGTCAAGAAGGTTTCTATCCCAGTACGTAATTGCAATTGTAACCTCGCAATTAACACTATTATAGCCAAATCACGCACAAATCACTTCTTCGCAGTTATAATATCCCAGGATGGTTAAAGAAATTACAATACCTGTATTCACTCTCCTGATAGTTAATTCTTCAAATCCCTATTTTAATCGGCGTTATGTACAGGCCAAGCTATTCATCACAGTCCTAAACATTGAAAACTATCAACTGCACGATTAGAGAAAAGTCATTGACAATGTGTTAGACTACTCCATATTTTCACAACTCCATGCAAATTTAATTTTCTACGCAGCCAAAATTTGGTAAAATTTTAATTTGTCAATTGTTTTTGTTTTATATAAATTTTAGCTACGTATATATTGGAATAAAATTGCAGTAGTTCTTGGCTCTAAAAAGTTCATGCTTTAGTTTTTAAGGTGATCCACGGCAAATAAATACCGGCTATAGCTCAGTAGTGCTAACACAATGATATAGGGCTCTTATGTACATTTTTTTTCAGTGTTTGACGGCTCTGGCTTCGAAAAGTCAGAGATACCTTGGAAAAGTCAAAGATTATATAATAAAAAGCAACTTGTGGGAGACGAGAGGTTGAAATTAAAGTTCCATATTCTTTGTTGAAATTAAAGAAGACGAGAAAAAAAATACATTTACTAAAAAAAAAAAATAAAACGCAGTTTTTCTACTTGGTAGGATTAATATATTAGATTTGTTTTTAACTTGACAACAAGAGCTGTATTTAACAACAATTTCTATCAATTTACAACTACTAATTAAAGAATGAAATCCTCATTTTCAAGCAAACAATTTATTAGCTGAAACTAAAATTTCTAAAGGTTAATGTGTTGGGAGAAACAAGATTCGATTTGTCTGATTAAATTTGTTTCAATGGTGATTATTTTAACACAATGTTTCAGCTTATTCCAATCAATTTTATGCTGAAGAACATTCATGAAAGATAAATAACGTATCGAATGTGCAAATAGATATTTCTAAGTTCATTTTATTTTTTATTCTTAAATCGCGAAACATGAGTTTTCATTTTGGTGGCAGATTTAAAAAGTGCTTTCAATACACTCATGAAAATAAAATTCAAACTCCTCTGAAATTTCACTGCAATTTTTATTGCTTTTATCATTCTCAAATTAGCGTTGTACAATTTTGAAACTAGTTAAAGAAAAAGATTGAACTTCATAACTGTTTTGTTTTTTTTGGAAATGGAATATCGTTTTAAAAATACCATTAAATTTTTAATTGAGTAACATTAATCCAGACTTAAAATTTTCAAATTTAACTAAAATTTTAACAGGAAATATTTCACTACATGTTAAACCCAACTCTATTTTTATAACGTTTTGTTGGAAATTTCTGGTTTACTTAAAGTAAATGATCTTTTCATAATAATTATTTTTCATATTAAATGTTTTTAAATCTTGATATCTCACTAATAAATGTACCTGAAATACATGTAGCCTCTATTGTTTATTGATTCATATTAAACATTGTTTGAATTGATTATAGTCTAAAACGTTTTATTTTCAGATTATTAATTTTTTAAAGTTACACAATTATAGTGACTATTTTCTTTTTGTAATTTTTGACTTCTATAATTTGAACCAGCAGTATATTTTGGTAAATTCATTTAAAACTTGAACTAAAATTACAATTTGAAACACAAATTAAGTGTATATGCTAAAAGTTAAGGTAAAAGACACTCAGCTATGCTGTTAGTATTTACGGTTTCATCATAAAACTTAATCAAAAAAAATATAACTTTACAAAAAATTATAACTCAAGTATATGCTGAAAGAAATAACTGAGTCGATCAGTAATTTTACAATTTTTTTTTCTAAGATGGTAATGCAATTTTGAAGTAGTTACAACAACAAAACATTAACCTCAATAGATTGAAAATAATGAGAAATCCTTAAATACTAAAAAGTTAGAGATGAACCCCGTGGTAAAATACCAGTCAGAATATTTTTTTAGTCATTCGTAGCTATTAGGAGCTTTAAAAGTTGAACAATTTAGGTAAACGCTTCTAAAAACAGAAGCAAATGCAAACAAATAAACAATATAGATTTTGAGTTGCTCCGCTTGAATTTTCTGATTTAACTGAGCAAATAAATAAGTTATACATGTATACATTATTTGTGAACTGAACTTTGCCATACATAATCTTTTGAACACGTGTTACGAAATATTCAAGTACAAATCCCAATTACGCAAAATTAATAAACCTTTTGAAAATTCACTGGAAATAGTTTATAACAGAATATTTTCAATATTTTCCCAGTTATTTAGCAGCCAAAGAAGAAAAAAATTGTTGAAGCGAATGCTTTACGTCAAATGGAATTTTCATTTTAGCGGAAATATGTCTGCAATAGAATTTCTTACTCTACAAATACCATGAATTTGAAATTCTTTTTTTATAAACGTAAATTGGAATTCTATAGAAAAAAGGCCTTTATAGATTCATAGATATTTATTCGTTACTACACCTCCTATATAGTTTTTATTTGCTTTCGAAAGCAAATAAGTGGCAAAAAGTTTGGAGATGTTTTGAAAGAAATTAATTAGTTCTTCATGTACAATAATTTTTAGAAAAAAATTCTAATTTGTTCATTCTGAAACAAGTGAGTTATCTCAACTATTTCACTTTGCCTCAAATTCTCCTACTTCAAATTGGAATAATTTTAAATCTAAAGGCCTTAAAAGATTAAGCAGCAGCATTTGAAATGACATTAAACTGTGACAATAGAATTTCACAGTAAGATAAGTTGCGTTATTTTTAGAAATAATCTCAATGACTCCAAATGCAAATATCATGCATAAGAGCAAATTCCAGAAAACAAAGTAAATACTTTAGCTCACATTTATTTCTAAAAGAGCAAGGAAAATGTCTAAATCCAATCAGTTTGGAAAGCTCAGTCTGGATTGTTTTCCATCCACTTTACATTTGACCGAACGTTATTTTGTGCTAAATTGTCTTGAAGTTTTTCACGCTCAATCGAGCACTTATAATAAATTTAGCTTCTCTGGGGTTGTTAACTTGAGAGAGAAAATGGGATCTATCTTGCGAAAGAGATACTGAATACGGTTGGATCAATTAATTTTCATAATCTTTAAACTTCGTCCTTATAAATCAAAATTAAAAATATATGTTTTATTCTTAATTTTGCTTTGAGTTTACAATAAAAAAGAAAAAGAAAAAAACACGTTGTAAAAATTTCTTGGAAATATACACGGGCGGAAAAAAAAATCCCAACACCAAGAAAGACTTGTGTTAGATAAACGAAATTTGGTAGATTGTTTATACAACTGAAAGATGACATCGATTAAAATTTCGCGCTCCGCGCATACGTGTGGCGCAGCTGGCGTCACTCAGAACATGCAAATAAGGCTTGTTTTGAAAGCGTGTTGTGAAGCTCGTGAGTGTTATTTTTCCGTGAAATTTGACGAATTGCGTTCATGTTAGCCAGGAATGTCTTTAAGAAGACGAAGAAGCCATTAACATAAATCATATTAACAGCTCACCGAGTTTAAACGAGGTCGTACAATTTGGCTATGAGAAAGTGGATTTTTATTTCGCGATATTGCAGAAAGACTGGGTGGAAATGTTTCCACCGTGCATGATATTTGGAAGCTATGCTCAAGGGATGGTACTACCTCAAAAAGATTGAGTTTCGAGCTGCCACGTAGCACGATTGAAAAGGAAGATCGCCAAATCCTGCGCACGGCTGTGGCGCATCATACTGCATGTGCGGCTGACATTCGAGCTGCAGTTGGTACCGTCGTGACCCAAAGAATGGTACGAAATCGCTTGCTTTAATGATAGCTCTGAGCCAAGCACCATGTAACCTGAATTCCATTGACTGCAAACCGTTGCCGTTTGCGACGGCAGTGGTGTCAAGACAGAGTTCACTGGGGGGTCGGTGTGGAGATCTGTTGTAATTTCTGATGAAAACAGATTCTGCCTTGGTGCCAGTGATGGTCGTATGTTGGTCAGAAGGAGGCCAGGGGACCGCCTGCATCCAAGCTGTCTGCGGCCTAGACACACGGGACCTACAATTGGCGTCATGGTCTCCGAAGCAATTTCCTATGACAGCAGGAGCACTCTTGTGGTTATCCCAAACACACTGACTGCGAATTTGTCGTCAGTCTGGTAATTCAACCTGTAGTATAGCCCTTCATGAGTAGCATATAAGGGGGAGTTTTCAACAGGATAACGCTCGCCCTCACACCGCTGGTGTAACGCAATGTGCTCTACAGAGTGTTGACATGTTATCATGACCTGCAAGATCACCAGATCTGTCTCCAATTGATCATGTATGGGATATCTTTGGACGGCAACTTCAGCATCGTCCAGTCAGCAATGACTGTCCTAGTATTGACACAGCAAGTGCAACAAGCATAGCACTCCACACCACTAAGTGACATTCGGCACCTGTATGATACAATGCATGCAAGCTTTCGGGCTTGCCTTCAAAATTCTGGAGGTTACACCGGCTATTAAAGTAACATAATTTCACATTTGTACAGCATTTTCTTGAGCTTAAATTAGCCAGTGATCTTGTACATTTAATCAATTAAACATGTTAACTAGACAATTGCATTACCCAAATTTCATTACTCTACAGTAATTTTTTCTTGGTGTTGGGATTTTTTTTCCGCCAGTGTATTTTTGTAACATTTAAAATCTTACATTCAAAATGTATTAATCGTAAACCATGTAATTCAGAATGGAAAGTACTATTTTTTTTTTCTTCGACTTCAACGAGTAAGTTTTTAGAAGCAATAGCTACTGGACATTTTCTAACATAAAAATATATTTAAAAAATACAAATTAGGCTTTTTGTTTTCTTCTAAAACTAATTCATTAAGATTCGACAATCACTAAATTTTACTTTAATCAAATTAAGTTCAAGTATTAAATGATTACAGTGGTTAGTTAACTAATATTGTGGGTGCCAAGCAGTAGAATATTTACCGTTTTTATTATCTTTACTAGTAATATAAATTTGTGATTTCAGTTATGACTGAAATTGAAGAGAAACGAGTCAAACATACAAAGGGTGTTCAAAGAAAAAGGCATCAAACGTCATGAAAATGTAAGCGTTAACAAATTTCTTATGCTGCTATGGGAGCATATTGTGAGATATCTGATGCAATTATAGTATCCAGTAAGGATCGGAGCATACGCATACGCTCACATGCTCAGGGAGATCAGAGGCTCTTACAAATAGGGCCGTCCAGTTGAAGCGAAAGTGTGTGTGAGAACAGGATGGCTATCAGATCAAAAAATTTGACAATAGAGGAGCACAATGCTTTGTCTGATTCCTGTCAGCGGAAGGTATTAAGCTTGTTTATATTCATGGCCGGATGGTGACCGTGTACAGGGAATACTATATCGCACAAGGCAGTGGAAAAAAAAAACAGAATTCCCGCTTTCTCATGTCTCCAAAGTTACTCTCGCGGCACCAGATATGTTCAAGAGCTTGACCAACCGCCCCACAACCTGGACAAGTCACCCCACGATTTCTGTGTGTTTGACCCTTTGAAAAAGCATCTGATATGGAAGCGCTTGATTTTAGACGACAAACTCAAGAATACTGTGAAGGACTGGGTCTCGTCACAGCCACAGAAATTCTGGGAAAAAGGAATCCTTTGTTTTATTAATCAGTGGGCTCTTTGTGCTCATGCATAGGGTGAATACTTTTGATAGAGTTTTTATTTAGGCATACACTTTCGTTTAGTTTCTTCTCATTTGAACAAATACAATATTATCAATAAAGCAATAAAGTTGGCTTAGCCGCAGAAAAAAATCAGTACACGTTCTTTTTATACAAATGTTTGATTTGTGAGCTTTTCATACTACAGTAGATATCAAGCCTTAAGTCTAATTCTTGTTTCATTTTCAGTAACATTTCACGATCAATGGACGTCAACTCTTTAACGATATGGTACACTTAACCATAATCTGAAATAGGATTATTAAAGCGCAACCTCTTTTTGATCGTATTTATTTTACTCAGTCTTTTTCTGAGCCTGCATTTTGGGTTGCGGAGTTAGAGTCGGAGCCGAGAAGTCGGAATCGGAGTTCTGAAACCAGTTTTTCATAGAAACATTTTTCAAACATTCTTCATAAAAACCATTTCCTAACAAACTTAGGGCCGAATTCAAGTGAAACACTATTGCAATCGCTTCGAGGCGATCGCAATTGCAATCGCTGCTGGAAGTCGAATTACGATAGAATAGCATCACGTAGCGATTGTAACGTTTCACTTGAATCCAAATTTGGGAATTTGTGATTGCATTGGTGAGTTGCGATCGTCCGTGTTTCACTTGAATTCCGGTCATAGTTTGAAAGAAATCCGCCTTTAAGTTAAGGATCTACATTGAGCTCAAAATTCCCCGTAGACGCTAATATTAAGTTTTTGTTTGAACGGTTCAAAACTGAACGAAAAATTGTTCAAACTACAAAGTGAAATATAGGAATGAGGTGTTCTTCCCGAGATCTTTCGAAAAAAAAAGTTTGTTCAAATCGGATTATTTGTTCAAAAGTTATCGGGAGGGAACAGACAGACCGACCGACCGACAGACCGACACACTTTTTCCTCATCTCGAAACCCTACTTTTTAATTTTTCGATATTTATTTTATTTTGTTGATTCTTTCTGGCTTTTTTTTTTTGGACTTCGGGATATTTTTAAGGTACATTAAACCACTTTTAATACTCTTTTCGCATTTTTTTTTTACTTCAATGGAAAAGTAGGCTAAAAAACGTCTTATTTTCTCAACTAAATGCTGATCCAAATTTCGATGAATATATAATCTTAACTTAGTGCAAGGTGCTGAATCATACAGACACATTTAAATTTTTTTTCTTACTGTGGTTTCAATCCCCCTCTCTCGTTTTTCTTCGTTTTTATTACTCCCTTTAGAGCGTTGGGCTCGTGAATCAGTGGTCTGGTCTCAAAATCTCAAGGACCAATAATTGTCCTTTAAATGAGCTGTTTTCCTCAACAAAATTTTGGTCCTAATTTTCACAAGTACATAATCTAAACTCACAGATGGATTTAACAACAGTTCTGTTATTAAAATAAGGATTGCAATAATGAAAAAAAAAACCCATACATTTAACTTTGATAAATCGCAATATAACTTTATAGAAGTATTTGAACAATATATATATATATATATATATATATAATCTCACGAAAGGATCAAAAGAAGTAAATTATAAAAGTTGTGATCATAAGCTGAAATAAGTACTAATGGCAAAAGGAAGGAAATAAAGTATATTGCTTCAACAGATCTCTCTCAAAGTTAGAATAAATTGCAGTTTATGAGTAGAAAGCTCCACGAATGACATAATAAATCCAGTGAAGGATAACTATAAAAGTAGGAATAAATGGCCTATTATAGCAACGTTTCCTCATTTGAGGAAATTGCTGACAATATAGTTAAGCTACATATAATAAATAATATATACAACTGGGTATCATTTCTGGTCGTGAGTTTTTTATACTTTCACCCAACCGTCCGTAATATAATATATATATATATATATATATATTTATTTATTTATTTCTATATACTGTAATAGTAATGTTAAACAGGCCCGTCATTTTGGGGTGGGGCAGGGGGGATCAATTTGCCCCCCATGACTTTGGGAAATCAATATATTGGTGTACAAGTAGGCGTGGTTTTTTCTACTTTTTGGTAAATTTTACATTGTGTATGCACCCTTTTGCAGCCCCCCCCCCTGGAAAATTTCAAAATGACGTCCATGATGTTAAATTGGATTTTAGTTTTATCTTCTGTAAATAGAATTGATGAAATATTATTCCACATTTCGGTGCTTAAAATTTCCTTATAATTTTTAAACAAATGGCTGAATTTGAATTATTCGAATCGTAATCATGCACACACACCACTTAAACATTTATTGAAGTTTTTTATGAGCACAGCTGAAACTTATGTTTGCATAATAATCATTTATAATAAGGACGATAGTTGCTGGAAAAAATACATAATCCTCTCAAATTTTATATTTGAACATGGAACTTCTATCTTTTTACTTTTACTTTCTGATTACTTTTTTAATTATCATTAAAAAAGTAAAAAAATACTACACAATCCACGTGATTAGTCCTTAAAATTATTCAATTTTATCTTAAAAAGTTTTGAGACACTTAGTATTTTGTGCAAATGAATTTTTCTTCCCTGCTTTATTAAAATATATTCAGATACTAAAATTTTGTTGTTCAATAAAATAATTTGAAAGCTTGTTATAAGTTTTCTTTTGAAAAAGAAATATTTTAAATTCAAGCTGCTGTTATTACGTATAAGAATTATTTTGATATTTTTCAAAGCTTTACTTAAGAAATATTCTGTTTTAAAACAACCTTATAAAAGTTTTTGAAAACTTTACCTTTTATTATATAAAGGAAGCTTAAAATCTAAAGTTTCTCTATTAAATTCTTATCCTTAAAACTATAGATTCAATTTATTTCCGTAAAACTTCCGCCCTCTAGAGATTAGCTCTGCTTTTTCGTCTTTCTGGATTTAAAATTTATCTTGATTTCGTGAAAAACTTGTTCAGATAGGAAATTTTCGACGATAAAATAATGTTATGTCTTAAGTTTAAAAAAAAAACAACGTTTTTGAAGAATGTTTTATTTGCTTCTTATGCTTATTTAAAAGAAAAACAATACTCCTCTGTTTCAAAAAAGATAATTATTAGTTATTATAGTGCAGAAACAAAAACTTTTTAAAATCTCCACGTTTGCTTGAAAAAAAACCCGGAAAGATTCATATAACGCACGAAAAAAATATTAATATTTTAAAATATTAATCTCTAGCTTAACTTCCAAAATATTACAGTAAAAGAGTTTAATCAAATCCCCTGAATTGAAGCTTGATATTATACCACAGGAGGAGCTGCTGCATCCAAAATCAACATAGATTATGGGCAATTCCATCGTTACAGACGTAACAATCGCAGACTTTGAACACTAATAACTCTGGTTTGGGCTGATGAAAGTCTTCAATTTTTTTCCTGTAGTGAAACTTGATGATGTTTATGCTACATTAAATTTGCGTGCAGATTGCTTAATTACAAAAAAATACAGAAATTAAAAACTGCCTGTTACAGACGTAATTCACAAAACAGCAAAAACTCGACTATGTCATACAACTTACAACATTCCTCTAAATTATACGGAAATTTTGAACTTTTTTTTTAATACGTGTTCTAGAGACTTCAAACTTTCTAAAACCATAAAGATTGTGTGGATTTTGACTGCCGAATTTGTGAAAAAAATTCATAAACTTGTTACGGACGAAACAAAGTGGTGTTACAGACGTAACATCTCTGATTTGAAAGTAGAAAACAGTATTTTAAAGCAGGAATAAACAAAGATTTTTGTGCTAAAACAATACAGTAGCATTAATTAACACATTATTTGAATATTTTAAGTTATACTGTAACAGTTTTAGAAAATTTGGGTAAGTCTAGGGGAGTTGAGAGCATATGCCGATATGTCAATATGTAACAATGAATTAATGCATCTTAAGACAATTATTTCCAAGAAAGATTGACACAAGAAAAGTTTAGAATGGCCTTCACACAAATTTATTTATTTGCATTCTTAAAATTAATGCATAATGGGGCTGCTACATAAAAAAATCGGAAAAAATAAATTCCTCCCTGGAATCAGTGATTGGTCTTAGAAGAACTTAAAAATTTGAAAATGTTGGATGATATACTACTACCAATACTAGTACCAAACTAAAATTTAACCTTCTTGGTGACAGTTGGTCAATTTTGATAATTTTTTTTGAATGAAAAATGTGTCCTTTTTCGTCCGACGTTCTCGAAATTCGAACGGCATTTTCGTATTCTGTTCGAAAACAATGCATTTGGCGGGCTTTTGGCAAATTCGCGGTGTTAGCCCACCGTTCTTCCAATTTTTGCATCAGCTTTAAAACATTTTCCTGGGGCATATAAATAATTTTAACTTTTTCTGCAATGGCGTTTGCACACTGAAAAAAGGAAAGAGCGTCGTTAACAAATGCTGTTCTAGATCTTACTCTCTGCCACACCTGGTGCCTGACCATACCCCCAACTCCATCCACAGCTCCCTTTCCATGTAACGTAGCAAAAAAATGCCAGTTGAGGTATAAATTATAATCAGTTATACCATATGTGTATTTTATTAATCTTAAGAAATAAATTTCCATTACATGCCGACATAATTAAAAATTTCAAAATCAGAATACCAGAAACTTTAGTACTCGTACCATATTATGCTATATACATGTATTGCTCATCAAGTGCTTTTTACCTATTTAATTGGAAATTTACTTTTGCTACGGACGTAACATAGAGCCATTTGTTATGTCCGAAATGTTACGTCTGTAACAGCATTAATTTAAAAACTAAATCAGTTGCAATATTTTTAACTATGGTGGGCAATTACTCTAAGAATTTGCCAAAAGGACCATTAAGGGTTTTTTTTTAATTTTGATTTTTTAGGACGTAATGACAACTTTTGCTTCTTTTTTGTTACAGACGTAACATCAAACTTCTTTTTTTCAAACTTCAATTACACCATTTAGATCAATTCAAAAGAAATTAATGAATGCATATTATTATAGTACCGTCTTAGTAGTTAAAATTGTGCTACAAGTAGTTATTTTTGTTTTTATTTTTCGATGAGAAATATGCATTTGAAAATGTGTTCTTTTTTCTGATTTTTACAAGTTCGTGAATATCGTACTTCCAACTAAGAAAACAAGTATTATTCTAACTCTCACCAAAAAACCAATGCAAGATTCTTAAAATATACATCTTAAGCTTTAAAATGATGTATAACATAGCAACATAACTTCAATATGAATTTTTGACCAATTGGTTTCACTTTTCATGGAATGGCCCTTATGTGTTAATTGTATGGAAAGTGGAATTCGACTTTCAGAAAAGGAAAAATATTGTCAAGAAAGGTTCCAAACTTAGCATTTAGAATCTTATGTCCCCATTACGGTACTTTCTTGTTCTAAATAAATGCGAAAAACTTAAATATATTGTTGAAAAGCTTCTTGACGAAAAGGTGCTCGTCAAATAACTTCGGTCAAAAATAGTTTCACGTAAGCAGCTTAAAATTAACCCTAGTGCTCGATTCAGTTAATTTATCATATTTTAGTATGATATATAATGTAGACGAAAATTTTCTTTTTGATTATCTCACCCTTTACAGCAATTTATTAATCTCTGGAAACAGGGGAAAATTTACTATTTTCGCAATGGTTTTTTGGAGGGCCCCTCAGGAGTGAACATAATCTACTTTTTAGGAGCCTTTTTGATTCTCATTTAGGGCCCCTATGTCCTGGGAACCCTCGCAGTTTTAACATGGTAAACCCGACACAGTTTGGGAAACTAAAAGGGAAATCAACACTAAGAGAAAAATTATGTGCAGCTTAGTTCGCAATGTGTTGCTAAATTTATACCTGTATTTGATGATTAATTGACTTAGTGATATCCCTAAAATTAAAAACAACTATTACTATTTTATATTACTCTTATCAATTAAACAGCTCTCTGATGCTTTAAATCAACTCTTAAGAAACACGTTTTACTGCTTTTTTTCGTAAAGTTAGACATCGTCCAATTGTAAGTATTGTAAGTAAAAAATATATAGTATGCAATACCCTGTGGAATTGTAGAATTCGGGCAAAAAAAAACGCCATCCAAACATCGTTTTATGAACACGACAAGTAAATGAATAAGTGCGTGAAATTATATTAGCATCGGCATATTGTAACGAAAAAGATCTGGTATGGACCCTACACTACTTAATTTTACGTGTAAATTTCTTAGTAGTTGCCTCAACTGTTAAAAAAAGTGCTTGTAGTGAGCAAGGTAACAATTCAAATACTTTCACCCCTAATATGCCACGAAACTGTGCAGAAAATGTTTCACAATGGTTAATTTTCTAAATATTGCCGATTTTAACATCATTCAGTGAATTTTTCTCAAAATATCGCCAATAGCGTCAACTTAAACTTAAATTCAAAAATATTTTTTTCACCAAATTTGTTGCCAACTTGGCGATGTGTCGCTAAGTTGGCTTCAAACACTTGGCGACTAAAAGCTTAGTGACATATCGCCAAGTGGTCGCGCCAATTCGTATCACTTGAGTCTGCATTGAAATTAACACTGATTTACCCCCAAAAAGGGGTAAAACACCCCCATGGCAACATTCGAATGCAACCACAAGGGGAGGTGCACAACTAGATCATCCTCAGAGCCTACATACTAAACTAGAAGCTTCTACGGCATATAGTTTTTGAGTTATGCGACACACATGCATACATACGCACATAAAATACCGCCCCATACTACGGGAAAT
>JAXGGA010019915.1:0-19169 GCA_038373865.1 Uloborus plumipes
TGTAATCTTCAGCTAATCCGAAGAATTTTATATTGTTGACAAACCAACATAGTCAATAAACTCCAGTTTGGTTCAAGCAACGCTGTTTAAGAGAAACGAGATTCATTGTGGCACGACAAACCTATATTACCACCTTCTACCATGATGAATATTTTAGTGAAAATGTTAAAAATTAAAGATGACTGTTCGAAACATCAAGAAAACACAGAAAAACAAACCTAAGAGAGTCTGTAAAAACCTCACCCTAAGAAATTCTAAGACACATACTATACTGCACTCCAGGGTCCCCCGTACTTACTACCACACGTTAACAGGCTAAAAAAGGCCACGAAGACATCTCTGTTTTTTGATCCAGACCAGAAACAGAGCAACTCCTGATCCAGCATATCCAGAGGCGTTGAGTTGAAAAGGTAACTTAGATAACTTCGTGACCACGACAAATTAATAGTACGCTCGTCATCATATGCCTTTCGAAGAATCTTTGACCATCAGGCATCGAACCCTTTACTCTCCCTTGATGAGTTCAACGCCTTACCGATCAGGTTATTCTTAGACATGCATACACATGAAGAGGTGAAGAAAACATCTTTCAGGTAGCTTTTTATTTAGTTCAGTTGAATGATTTATCTCTTAGCAATATCATTCCTTTTAGCATATCAACCACCCACTTAACCTTACAGATAATACAGTATTTCCGAAAGCTATTCGGAAATTATTTTTTACTCACACTTTTTAGCAACTCATCTTAATCGGACATCTCAACACTCGCAACTTCAGAGACGTCTTAAAACATTTTTTTCGAGCCATATTGATTGAACAGTTACGGGACGGGATTATTGAATTGGTGCTTTTCATCAAACATCCAGGGCCGGTGAAAAAGGTAGGAGCATATATTATTTTAATTTAACATATATATTTTATGCATTGCGTAATCAAAAGTTAAACAATGAAAATATGATACCTACGTTACTCTCCATCGCTTTCCAAGAAAGTTTAACTACGAAATCAAGCGAAGGCAAATACTAATTTTACTTGAGTTATTTTATTGATACCTTTGAAACGAATGATTACTTGTCTTGACGTGTTACGTCGAAAACTTTGTTTCAACAATAGTGCTTGACGATACTGTGGATTTTTATCTTGGTTTCTGCTATTTCACACTACATTAATCTTAATTTTTTAAGTACAGATAGAAGCATATACTGTGATTATTTAACTTAAGATATATATGGGTGATTCTACGATCAATGCGTTTTTTGTGTCCCCAAAGAAAAAATAATCTGTTTATTTTCACACTCATTATATCACTAGTGGCCGCTATTTTTCTGATTGTAGTGGTAAGGGCCAGACGAAATTCCTATTTTTGGGGGGTTTATCGATACCAAGGAAAAATGCTTTGCCAGGGGAGTGACACTATTGGCAGAATTCTGGTTTCATGTACTACTATTTCACTTGTTTTTCGGTGCAGAATCAGAATATGAGCTCATTTCTATAAGACTTGTTTTAAAAAAAAAATTCGCTTTGTAATAAAATAAAAAAAATTAGTCTTGAAAACACGATACGTTGCATACAGTCGCACCGCAGCCGTTCAGTAGACTACCACGAAATAGGATTCTTTTTTTAAAAAATCTGGTATGGACCCCACACTACTTCCTTTTACGTGTAAATTTCTTAGTAGTTGCCTTAAGTGTTAAAAAAAAGGGCTTGGAGTGAGCAAGGTGAGCATTCAAATATTTACTCCCCTAATCTACCACGAAACAATGCAAAAAATATTTTACAATGGTTATTTTTCTAAATATTGCTGATTTTAAGATCATTCAGTAAATTTTTCGCAAAATATCGCCAATAGCGCCAAGTTGAACCCAAATTCAAAGAATAATTTTTTCGCCAAATTGGCGTCAAACACTTGGCGACCAAAAGCTTGGCGACATGTCGCCAAGTGGTGGCGCCAATTTATATCACTTGAGTCTGTATTGAAATTAACATTGATTTACCCCAAAAAAGGGGTAAAAGACCCCTTTAGAATTATTCGAATGCAATCACAAGGGAAGGTGCACAACTAGACCCCCCTCAGAGCCTACATACCAAGCTAGAAGTTTCTACGGCATATAGTTTTCGAGTTATGCGAGCCACATCGGCACATACATCCGCACATACATCCGCACATACATCCGCACATACGTACATACAGACGTCACGAGAAAACTCGTCGTAATTTACTCGGGGTGGTCGAAATTGATTTTTCGGCTGTTTGTATGTTGTTAGGTACAGTCATAGAAAAAAAAAACGAAACACTCTGAATTATTCGGCTGCTATACTTGCCAAGAACAAAAGAAAGGTGTCTTCCGACATGGATTAAAGTCTTGTTTAAAACTATGTGTTTAAAATTTTGATAAGGGGCTATATACAAAGTGAAATGAACTCAAAGTCTGAACATTCAAATGGGAACCCCTACATTTGGTTACATAATTAGATGCGGAGGGCCAAAAGTACGCTGGGTACCAAGCGGCATCACTTTAGGACTAGTAGAACAAAAGTTATGATGGACCAAATTTACAAAGAGTAGACAAATCATATTTTTTCGATTAAATTACCTAAAGCTACTCGCAATAATATGTTTGCTTTTCGTAATTAATTAAAAATTCTTGGGTTTTGTTAAAGTTATAATATTTTTTTGAAATTTGGAAGAGAAAACCTACTGTGTAGAGTTCAAGGGAAAAGCGCAACATTCTATCTTTTTGATTAAACAAAGATGGATGCATACTTTTAGCTACGCACTAACCGTTGCAGCACACACCTTTTGGAGAGAGGTTACAACTTAAAAAGTAACCTCTTGTATTTATATAAACTACTGTATTAGGATTGGCAAAACTGTTAAAACCGTGACTCAGAATTTAAAAAAGCGTCTAATCGTCACAAATTATTCCAAATAACCTTCCGAGACACCACAGTTTTCCATGAAAATCAAGTGTCCACGTAAAAAGTTTTCTGAATTGCTACATGTTGCATGAAGGCAGACTTTTGGCTAATGGACAAAAAATTGGATTGCCTACCAGTTTTAAAATATACTCAGCTGTTTTATTAGCGTTTTACTTTCAACATATTATAACCGTTGAAAACTAAATACTATATAAAAACGCTGAGCATGTTCTGCAACTGGTGGATAAGCATATTCCTCTTTCTTTGCATAGAAATTCTCTGCTATTGTTTCAGTTTGCACAGTTGTATATGGTCCCTAAAACTGGTTCTTTTAGCATATCTCAAAAACTACTGGATATTTTGAGTTCCCATTTAAGATTCTAATTTGAAACTCCTTCTAGATTGTTTCTTCATCAAAATATTATATGGTTCCAGATCATCATTTTTTCAAATATGGGCAATTCCATCGTTACAGACGTAACAATCGCAGACTTTAAACACAAATAATTCTGGTTTGGGCTGATGAAAGTCTTCAATTTTTTTTCCTGTAGTGTAACTTGATGATGTTTATGCTACATTTAATTTGCGTGCAGATTGCTTAATTACAAAAAAATACAGAAATTAAAAACTGCCTGTTACAGACGTAATTCACAAAACAGCAAAAACTCGACTATGTCATACAACTTACAATATTCCTCTGAATTATACGGAAATTTTGAACTTTTTTTTTAAATACGTGTTCTAGAGACTTCAAGCTTTCTAAAACCATAAAGATTGTGTGGATTTTGACTGCCAAATTTGTGAAAAAAATTCATAAACTTGTTACGGACGAAACAAAGTGGTGTTACAGACGTAACATCTCTGATTTGAAAGTAGAAAACAGTATTTTAAAGCAGGAATAAACAAAGATTTTTGTACTAAAACAATACAGTAGCATTAATTAACACATTATTTGAATATTTTAAGTTATACTGTAACAGTTTTAGAAAATTTGGGTAAGTCTGGGGGAGATGAGAGCATATGCCGATATGTCAATATGTAACAATAAATTAATGCATCTTAAGACAATTATTTCCAAGAAAGATTGACACAAGAAAAGTTTAGAAGGGCCTTTACACAAATTTATTTATTTGTATTCTGAAAATTAATGCATAATGGGGCTGCTACATAAAAAAATCGGGAAAAGTAAATTCCTCCCTGGAATCAGTGATTGGTCTTAGGAGAACTTAAAAATTTGAAAATGTTGGATGATATAGCAGAATACTAGTACCAAACTAAAATTTAACCTTCTTGGTGACAGTTGGTCAATTTTGATAATTTTTTTTGAATGAAAAAATGTGTCCTTTTTCGTCCGACGTTCTCGAAATTCGAACGGCATTTTCGTATTCTGTTCGAAAACAATGCATTTCGCGGGCTTTTGGCAAATTCGCGATGTTAGCCCACCGTTCTTCCAATTTTGGCGTCAGCTTTAAAACATTTTCCTGGGGCATATAAATAATTTTAACTTTTCCTGCAATGGAGTTTGCACACTGAAAAAAGGAAAGAGCGTCGTTGACAAATGCTGTTCTAGATCTTACTCTCTGCCAAACCTGGTGCTTGACCATACCCCCAACTCCATCCACAGCTCCCTTTCCATGTGACGTAGCAAAAAAATGCCAGTTGAGGTATAAATTATAATCAGTTATACCATATGTGTATTTTATTAATCTTAAGAAATAAATTTCAATTACATGCCGACATAATTAAAAATTTCAAAATCAGAATACCAGAAACTTTAGTACTCGTACCATATTATGCTATATACATGTATTGCTCATCCTGTGCTTTTTACCTATTTAATTGGAAATTTACTTTTGCTACGGACGTAACATAGAGCCATTTGTTATGTCCGAAATGTTACGTCTGTAACAGCATTAATTTAAAAACTAAATCAGTTGCAATATTTTTAACTATGGTGGGCAATTACTCTAAGAATTTGCCAAAAGGACCATTAAGGGTTTTTTTTAATTTTGATTTTTTAGGACGTAATGACAACTTTTGCTTCTTTTTTGTTACAGACGTAACATCAAACTTCTTTTTTTCAAACTTCAATTACACCATTTAGATCAATTCAAAAGAAATTAATGAATGTATATTATTATAGTACCGTCTTAGTAGTTAAAATTGTGCTACAAGTAGTTATTTTTGTTTTTATTTTTCGATGAGAAATATGCATTTGAAAATGTGTTCTTTTTTCTGATTTTTACAAGTTCGTGAATATCGTACTTCCAACTAAGAAAACAAGTATTATTCTAACTCTCACCAAAAAACCAATGCAAGATTTTTAAAATATACATCTTAAGCTTTAAAATGATGTATAACATAGCAACATAACTTCAATATGAATTTTTGACCAATTGGTTTCACTTTTCATGGAATGGCCCATATGAATTTCATAATTCATAAAAAATTCAAAATTTTATCTGAGAAGAAGTCAATGACGTTTTTATTGTTGGGTTGGTTCATACTTTGATATAAAAAAACAAACTTTGCCGTACCTATCGCGGTTTAGGTATTATATGCCCAAGTATCAAAAATATTTTTAACATTACGGGACGGTTTTTTCTCAGTTCAATTGTGAAGCAACGGCTCGAGCAAATTTAAAACGATTCGGTATACAAAGTTAAATAATGTTGCTGATCACAAATATGCGATAAAAAAGGGGGGGGGGGGGTTCATAGAAAATTTTAAAGTTGATGCCGATTTTCATATGAAGACGACCCCTTAACAACAATTTACCAATAGAAATTTATAGAGCTCATTATTCCTGAAAAAATAACATATTACACGTGTCTCTAGTGTTAATAGTCTTCGAATACGAGCGAGTGTTTCGTTTTTTTTTTCTATGACTGTACATATGCACGTGCTGACAGATCGAAAAAACTACGCGACATTCATTCAGGGGTGAGCAAAGTCAAAATTTAGACTGAACTTTGAGTGAAATTTTTTTCGTGATCACAATACTTCCTTTACTACGTAAAAGGAAAAAAGATCAATGCTGTTCATGACGAATTTTTTCCCGATTCCACAAAAACAAAGCGTTTCTTATTAAGCAAACAATACGCATCAATTTTTGATGACATTATCAAGCGGCATTTTCGGCTCCGAAGAATCGCCGATTGCACGAAGGTAAAATATTTCTTAGCCACCAGTTTCAGTCTATGTGATATATATTAAAAGATAAAATGTTATGTTAGAGCTTAATTCCATGCACTAGACATATCAAACTCAAGTGCTTCCTCGGCAATTACGAGGAGGGAAATCAAAGACTGTAAAAGCGGAATTAGCACGTAAGTATGACAGCCCGTTGATTTCCTCTGTCACTCTTGTAATTCGCGGTTAACCTGTTCCGGACTTTGCCGCGTTCAGTAGACTACCACGAAATAGGATTCCTTTTTTAAAAAATCTGGTATGGACCCCACACTACTTCCTTTTACATGTAAATTTCTTAGTAGTTGCCTTAAGTGTTAAAAAAAAGGGCTTGGAGTGAGCAAGGTGAGCATTCAAATATTTACTCCCCTAATCTACCACGAAACAATGCAAAAAATATTTTACAATGGTTATTTTTCTAAATATTGCTGATTTTAAGATCATTCAGTAAATTTTTCGCAAAATATCGCCAATAGCGCCAAGTTGAACCCAAATTCAAAGAATAATTTTTTCGCCAAATTTGTCGCCAATTTGGCGATATGTCGCCAAATTGGCGTCAAACACTTGGCGACCAAAAGCTTGGCGACATGTCGCCAAGTGGTGGCGCCAATTCATATCACTTGAGTCTGTATTGAAATTAACATTGATTTACCCCAAAAAAGGGGTAAAAGACCCCTTTAGAATCATTCGAATGCAATCACAAGGGGAGGTGCACAACTAGACCCCCCTCAGAGCCTACATACCAAGCTAGAAGTTTCTACAGCATATAGTTTTTCGAGTTATGCGAGCCACATACGCACATACATCCGCACATACGTACATACAGACGTCACGAGAAAACTCGTCGGGGTTTGGTCGAAATTGATTTTTCGGCTGTTTGTACGTTGTTAGGTACATATGCACGTGCTGACAGATCGAAAAAACTACGCGACATTCATTCAGGGGTGAGCAAAGTCAAAATTTAGACTGAACTTTGAGTGAAATTTTTTTCGTGATCACAATACTTCCTTTACTACGTAAAAGGGTCAAGTTGACCCGCTGGAAGCTTTTGCGCTTGGCAGCAGTGATTCAAAATTTTCGATTTTTTAAAAACCAATTTTTCTACAAACAGGTCCAAAAGGAATTGTTAATATTTCGTAGACTTAAAGAAAAAGAAAATGATGCCTTACTTTTGTATTTTTGCGAAGCATTTAGGAGACAAAAAAATTAAAGAAATATTATTTATACTAAATTTCTACGCTGAAATAAACATTTTTCTTTTCCGGTTTTAATGCAACAGTATAACTATACTTTAGAATCTTACAATGAGTTAAGGAAAAAATTCTTGGAAATTTGGATCAAAATTAACCGGTGAAAAAAGTCAATCATTAGCAACAAAACGCATAGCACGTCGAACCGATCTTCGCGCTTCTGGCGCATGGCTCTATCCAATCGTGTCGTTGCATCTTAGCTTTCTAATACTATTCGTTGAAGTAATAAAAACAAAAAAAAAAAAAAAACGATTTTGTGACATAAAAGACAATTTTTAGACAGTGGGTCTATTTTTCGTCAATTACCTTCACAATAAGCTTTAAAGTTAGGGGTAAATCATGTAATTTGTCAAAGGTATATGGAAGTTTCGGTGTAAATAATACATAAGATTTTAGTTTTTTCTGCCCTAATTGTAAGAAAGTTTCTATAACTGAAACTACTGGCAGTTTTACATATTATTTCTAATCTTCTTGCGGTCCGAAAAGCAAAAATTAATATGTTTGGGCCAATGTTTTAGTGGCAGAATAAAACGATCCTTGTCCTAAAGTTGGCGAATGGTCTGAAATCCCAACAATCGGAATATCTCTGTCCACAGTGGCATTCTGGATCGCCGGGATACATCCACGCCAGTGCCGGGTTTCGAACCCAGACCTTCCCTCATCCAACCAGACTTCTCTGACCACTGGATCAAGGTTTCACTAGATAGCGTTTTATACATGCTGTTTCATTTGATCAAAATCCTTGGGATAATAACGGTGGTCTTTGTTCAGCGAAATGTATCGAATTTTGTGGTAACCATCATTATATATAAATCAGATAATAAAAGACAAAATTAAAAGTTAATTTGTTGGCGACAATTTTACAATTTGGCAATCAATTATATTTTAGTATATTTAAACGTTATTTAATAGCTTGTTTTATTTGTTTGTTTATTCTGCATTTTAACGGCTTATTTTAATTAGTTAGCGAATTATTTTTCATTTTAATTGATTCTAATTATTAATTAACTATGAAACGACACTGGCACCGCAGAGCGATAAAAGGCGAAATCTATTCGCTAAGCGAGCCAATACTACCAACGGGTTGCCATAGAACTTTTTAAAATTCAGTCTACAGTTCGCCATAATACAGTTGGTCCTCGCAATATTGTAGTTTTGTTTATTTGTTTCGTACTTGTATTGCTCTTTAGTACCAAGCTATTATATATACAGGGTGTCCACTCCAATCGTGGCCCAATAGCTAATTTCTAAACCGTTAGAAATAAGCATATAGTTTATTTAGACAAAAATCTCCAAATTACGAAAGGAATTTTGGGTCTATTCAAAGTTTTTCAAAAACTCAAATTTTGAAAGAGTTACGAAATTTAAATTTTTATACAGCCCCCCCCCCCATTCCTATCAATCATATTTAGTAAAACATCTTGACGCTGTAACGTTTAAAACTAAAAAAAAATCACTCTTCCACCACAAAAATTGACCGAGTTATGATGGAGAAACAATGTAGAAGTAAGTTCAAAAGAGTATCCAAAATAGGAGCTCAAAATATTCAGTAGTTTTTAAGATATCCTGAAATAACCCTTTTTTGTCCAATTTAGGGACCATATACAATTGTTCAAAGTGAAACAGCAGCAGGAAATTTCTATTTAAAGAATGGTGAATATACTTATTCACCAGTTGCAGAATATTCGCAACGTTTTTATAAACTATTTTGTTTTTAACAGTATTTATATTGTTACAAATCTTGTAAATAGTTGTTGTTTTTCCTGCCTTGCTTTATTTTCATTAGTTTTGGTTTTATCTGGCGACATGTTGCAAATGTATCTGAAGATATCACTTTTATCATCTGTATACCGGCCCTGAAACACTTTGCAGTTTTTACACTTGCCCTAACTTTAATAAGCGTGAAGACATTTTCGCGTGGTTTTTTTTCTTATCGCTAGAATTTGTGAATGGATTGTTCAAAGTTATGAATGAAACAAAATATTCCAGGTTTTTCTCGAATATTGTCGTAATTTCTTTCCGTGTATAAATAGCTGGCCTTGAACACAAGGCAGTCAGTTGTTTTCAGATTTGATCTGGTGACTCGTTTTCGTTCGCTTGGCGAATGGTTGTTATGCTTTTGTAATTGCTTAATTACTGTTCACGTTTGATACGTGGTGCTGAGTTACTGTTGAGAGTACAGTGTACTGTTTTGCTACCTAATTGCTGGATGTTTAGCAATTGTTTCCTGCTCATATTGTAAATAGTGTAAATACTTGTAAATAAATTTATAGTTACTTCCTCAAGATTGGAATTCTCATTTGAAGAAAGTTGAAGGTGCTACGGACTCGTTACAATTTTGGCGCCCAACGTGGGGCATCTTCAAGGACTTTCTTGGAATTACCTGTGAATTCGGACTTTTCTTCCTAAGGACTTTTTGACTTCGGAATTTTATGGTGATTACTCGAGCAATGGAGGAACAACTGCAAAAACTCCTTGATGCGATCAACGCTGTTAAAAGTGACATGACTGCGAATCAAGAACAATTAAAGAATGATATGGCGATTATGGCTACTAATCAAGAACAATTAAAGAGTGATTTAACCGCTAGCATAACTTCAAGTCAAGAAGAAATTAAGAATGATTTAACCGCTAGCATAACTTCAAGTCAAGAAGAAATTAAGAGCGATCTAACGTCAATGAAAAGTTTGGTGGAAACTAAATTTATCAACATGGAAAATAAAGTGGAGGCTCTAGAAGATCGAATAATCACAGTAGAAAACCATGTGGAAAAGAAAATTAAAGAATTTGAATCAAAGTTATCAGGATCCTGCAACAACTCAGACAGCGTTGAGAATCGAATCACCACAGTAGAAACCCATGTGGAAAAGAAAATTAAAGAACTTGAATCAAAGTTATCAGCATCCTGCAACAACTCAAGTAACTGTGTAGCTGCAGCTGGAACTTCTCGTTCATCCATTAAACTGGCCACATTTGACGGGAAGACCTCGTGGAATATTTACAAGAAGCAGTTCCTCATCGTTGCAGAAGCAAACTCTTGGGACTCTTCTACGAAAGCCTGTCAACTTGCAGCCTCGCTGAGAGGGGATGCAGCTGAAATACTACAGACCTTCCCAGAGGACAAGCTCTGTGACTTCGAAGCCTTATCATCGGCCTTAGAGCTTCGCTTTGGCGAAGTATGCCAAAAAGAATTCAGCCAACTCCAGCTGAAATCCCGACACCAGAGGGATGGAGAGACTTTGCAAGTTTTTGCAGCAGACGTTGAGAGGCTTTCCCATCTCGCCTTCTCGAACTGTCCTTCAGATGTTCGCGATAGCCTGGCTCTGAACTACTTCATAGATGGAGTGCGAAATCCGGAAGTTCAGACGGCTCTCCGGATGGCGGACATTAAGGATCTTAAATCCGGTCTGGTCTACGCAATGAAGTTCGAGGCTGCACAGCAAACATCCCGCAAGGATCGCCATTCAATCAGGGGCTTGGAAGTGAGTACCCAGGATTCGAACTCAACTCGTCTCTCGGGAATTGAGCGACAAATGAAAGAGATGTCGGGGACCCTGAAGAAGATTGCGGCTCGCAAAGACCAAGGTAGACAAACACTGAAGTGCTGGAAATGTGGCGGTGAGGGCCACGTACGAAAGAATTGCGAAGCTCGCCAAGAAAAGAGGAAGTCTCCCAAAGTTTTCCAGATTTCCCCAAGAAGTGGCGGCTGCAACGGACTCTTCATTTACGCTTATGTGAATGGGTTTCCCTGCGAAATGATTGTGGACACAGGAGCCAACGTTACCATTATTAGGACTGATGTGGCTCATCGATTTGGACTCAAGATCTTATGGACGCCGCCCTGCGTTACTTTCAAAACTGTGACAGGTGACAAAATCGAGATTGAAGGGAAAGTGAACTTAGAAATAATGTTCGGAAGCGCCACTTACCATCACACGGCATTCGTCGCTGACATTACAGATCCCTTCATTCTCGGACTGGACTTTTTGAGAAAATTTGATTTTTCTATTGACTTTAAAAATAATGAGCTGCACTCGATGAGGGAAGACATAGCAATTTTCAACACCGAAAATAACTTAAAATCCGCTCATCAAATAATAGCCCAAACAGATTTATTGATTCCCCCAAGATCGGAAATACTAATACCTGGCTCCATCAATGAAAACAACAGCTTTAAATTCGGCCTAATTGAATATCCTAACCAGAGTAATAGCCCAAAAGGAGTACTAGTGGCATCTACACTTGTGGACCTTTCAAGGAATGCAGTTCCTGTGAGAGTCGCCAATGTAAGTGAAAGACCGAGGAATATCAAGAAAGGAGAAGTGTTGGCAACTTGTACTCCCGTAAACTGCATCATCAGAAGAATTGATTCCTCCGAGACTGTGTCTTCCGAATCCTTGACTTCGAAATTAATTGGGAGTGCACCATTATCGAAGGATCAAAGATACGCTGCGGAAAAATTGGTGGACAACTTCAAGCAGGTGTTTTCATCTACATCCGAAGACGTTGGTCGCACGAGTTTAACGCAGCATAGGATCGACACTGGAGATCATCCCCCTATCAAGCAGCATCCAAGACGACTACCGTTCGCCAAGAAGGAAGAGGTTGAGATCCTCTTGAAAGAGATGCAGGAGAATGACGTCATCGAACCCTCATCCAGTCCTTGGGCATCCCCTATCATCTTGGTCCGAAAGAAAGACGGCTCCACCAGATTTTGTGTTGACTACCGACGCCTGAATGACATCACCAAGAAGGACAGTTACCCTCTTCCACGGATCGATGACACTCTGGACACCCTTTCCGGACACAAGTGGTTTTCGACCCTGGATTTAAAGAGCGGCTACTGGCAGGTGGAGATACACCCCGACGACCGAGAGAAGACGGCGTTTACGACCGGACAAGGCTTGTGGCAGTTTAAAGTGATGCCCTTCGGCCTCTGCAATGCACCAGCCACGTTCGTGCGTCTTATGGAATCAGTGCTGCGAGGACTCTCTTATGAATCCTGTCTTGTCTACTTGGACGACATCATCATCATAGGACGCAGTTTTGAGGAACATTTGGCTAATCTTAGGAAGGTGCCGCAAAAGCTTAAGGAAGCCAACCTGAAGTTAAGCCCGTCCAAATGTAATTTGTTCCGCCGTGAGGTGAACTACCTTGGTCACATTATCTCTTCCGAAGGTGTACGAACAGATCCAGATAAGGTATCTGCAGTCAAGAATTGGAGCCGCCCCGAAAATGTCCATCAGCTGCGAAGTTTCCTGGGGCTCTGCACGTACTACAGGAAGTTTGTGAAGGGTTTTTCCAATATTGCACGACCTTTGCATAAGCTGACGGAGAGCAAACAAAAATTTGAATGGTCCAAAGAATGCGAGGATGCATTTCTACAGCTGAAGGAGGCTTTAACATCAACGCCTATTCTCTCTTATCCTCAGCCTGAAAAATCCTTCATACTTGACACTGATGCGAGCCACGAGAGCGTTGGAGCTGTTTTATCTCAAGAAATAGACGGTAACGAACATGTCATCGCTTACTGGAGCAAATGCTTATCCAAGTCGGAGCGAAATTATTGTGTCACGAGAAAGGAATTGCTCGCCATAGTTAAAGCTGTAGAACATTTCCATCATTACCTCTACGGCCGTAAATTCCTGCTCCGGACTGATCATGCCTCTTTAACTTGGCTTTTGAATTTCAAGAATCCAGAGGGCCAGGTAGCCAGGTGGATACAGCGGCTCCAGGAATATGACATCGAGATTAAGCACCGAAAAGGTTTGTCACACGGTAATGCTGACGCATTATCAAGAAGACCTTGTTCCGAGAACTGCCATTATTTCTCCCGAATTGAGAAACAGTACGGGACGACAATCCCTACTGCCTGTCAAGTTACTGCTACTTCATCATCTTCAGATCCTGATCCATGGAGTGACGACCAAGTTAGAAAAGATCAGCTTGAAGACCCAGACCTAAAGCCTATCATAGAGTTAATGGAAAAAGACCGTCGGCGACCCAGCTGGCAAGACATTTCTATCTACAGTCCTGCAACGAAAAGATACTGGGCTCTATGGAAATCTCTCCAGTTGCGAAATAGCGTCCTGTATCGGAAATGGGAATCTGACGATGGTAAAGTATTCAAATGGCAGTTACTCCTTCCCAGATCAAGAATTCCAGACGTTCTAAAGGAATTGCACAGTAGTCCGACTGGAGGACACTTTGGTATCCTGAAAACCCTCCACAACGTTCGAGAGCGCTTCTTCTGGAGCAAGGCGAAGGATGACGTGGAGAAGTGGTGTCATTCTTGTGACGCCTGTGCTGCCCGTAAAGGACCGAAGAGAAGAAGCCGCGGGAAGCTACATCTTTACAACGTAGGAGCTCCTTTCGAACGAATCGGGATCGACATTCTTGGTCCTCTACCGAAAACTACTGATGGGAACAAATACATCCTCGTTGCCATTGACTATTTCACCAAATGGCCCGAAGCATATTCTATTCCGGATCAAGAAGTTACCACTGTAGCAGAGACTCTAGTCCAGCATTGGATCTCGAGATATGGGACACCTTTGCAGATCCATTCCGATCAGGGAAGAAACTTCATCTCTGCTGTGTTTAAGGGCCTATGTGATATCCTCAAAATTGAGAAAACTCGAACGACACCACTACACCCACAATCGGACGGCATGGTGGAGAGATTCAACAGGACAATCCTTAATAATCTCTCGCTTATGGTCTCCAAAAATCAACAGGATTGGGACAAGAAACTTCCTCTGTTCCTGCTGGCCTACCGCAGTGCTGTCCACGAGACCACCGGATATTCCCCATCACAGATGCTCTTCGGCCGAGAGCTTCGGCTACCTTGTGATCTCGTCTTCGGTCTCTCTCCAGATGCGCCTTCATCGCCTGAGGAATACGTCCAGGATCTCCAGGCCCGGTTGGAGGACGTTCATCACTTCGCACAGGAGCGAATCAACATCGCGACGGAGAAGATGAAGACCCGATACGACATAAGGTCCACTAATCATGACTTTCAAGAAGGTGACAAAGTATGGCTATGGAATCCCATACGACGTAAAGGTCTGTCACCCAAATTGCAGTCGCATTGGGATGGACCTTACACAGTTCTCCACCGGCTGAACGACGTCGTAGTGAGGATCCAGAAGTCATCACATTCAAAACCTAGGGTTGTACATTATGATCGGCTAGCCCCATACTATGGCCATAGTTCGTAAAATAGATCTAAAGCTACCATGGTAACTTGCTTGTAAATTTTGTAAATAACTTTTGCCTTTAAATGTTTGTAACATGACTTTATCAATGTTAGTGTTTCTTTCATGTTCTCATTGTTATTGTTTATCATGTTCATGATTGGTTATCACGTAATGTGTGCATCTGCAAATTTTCCCTTGCTTCTTTTCTGGGGATTGTACTGCCCGGGACGTGCAGGCCTTAGGAAGGGGGCAATGTTACAAATCTTGTAAATAGTTGTTGTTTTTCCTGCCTTGCTTTATTTTCATTAGTTTTGGTTTTATCTGGCGACATGTTGCAAATGTATCTGAAGATATCACTTTTATCATCTGTATACCGGCCCTGAAACACTTTGCAGTTTTTACACTTGCCCTAACTTTAATAAGCGTGAAGACATTTTCGCGTGGTTTTTTTTCTTATCGCTAGAATTTGTGAATGGATTGTTCAAAGTTATGAATGAAACAAAATATTCCAGGTTTTTCTCGAATATTGTCGTAATTTCTTTCCGTGTATAAATAGCTGGCTTTGAACACAAGGCAGTCAGTTGTTTTCAGATTTGATCTGGTGACTCGTTTTCGTTCGCTTGGCGAATGGTTGTTATGCTTTTGTAATTGCTTAATTACTGTTCACGTTTGATACGTGGTGCTGAGTTACTGTTGAGAGTACAGTGTACTGTTTTGCTACCTAATTGCTGGATGTTTAGCAATTGTTTCCTGCTCATATTGTAAATAGTGTAAATACTTGTAAATAAATTTATAGTTACTTCCTCAAGATTGGAATGCTCATTTGAAGAAAGTTGAAGGTGCTACGGACTCGTTACAATATGTTATAGATCGTAAGAAAATAATTGCGTTAAGCTACGTTCTTTTTCGCTGTGTGGGTGAGAGAGAGAGAGCATGATTGAACTGACATGAAACAAATGGAAGGACTGGGTAAAATGTATGTGCAAAATTGCTATAGTATAGCAAAGTGTAGCAAAAGTTTAAAGCGCAACGGTAAATAAAAGTGTTGAGTTTTTTTTCTTTTCTTTTTTTTTTTTTTTGAAACTGGAAGATAATCCAATGTTTTGTCCAATTGTGACAAGTTTGCTTTCATGTAACATGCAGCAATTCAGAAAGCTCTTTACTGCGAAACTTGATTTTCACGCAAGACAGTGTGACATCTCGGAAGTTTATTCGGAATAATCTGGCGATTCAGTGTTTTTTTTTTTTTTTAATTATGGGCCAGCTTGAACATTATTGCCAATCCTCATGTAGTTTATGTAAATACGAAGACTTTTAAAACGTAACCTCTCTCTAGAAGGTATGTACTGCTTGAGTTAGTGCATGGATAAAAGTATGCATTTATCTTTGTTTAATCAAAAAAATAAAAGTTGCATTTTTCTCCTTGAACTCTAACAGCAGGATTTTTTCTCCTAAGTTGCAAAAAAATTATAACTTTAACAAAACCCGAGAATTTTTAATTAATAACAATAAGCAAGGGTATTACAACTAGAAGCTTTAGTTCATTACCTCGAAAAAATATGATTTGTCTACTCTTTGTAAACTTCGACCTTGAAAGCAGCATTTAAAATGCGGTGGTGGTTCCAAAATCTTTGTTCACTCATAACTTTTGTTCTATTGGTCCTACAGTAATGCCGCTTGGAACCCAGCTTACTTTTTGCCGTCCGTTCCTAATTATATAACCAAATGTAGGGAGTTTCCATTTGAAAATTCAGACTTTGTGTTCATTTCACTTTGTATATGGCCCCTTATCAAAATTTTATGTTTATAGTTTTAAAGAAAACTTTAATCCGTGTCAGAAGACACCATTCTTTTGTTCTTAGCAATTATAGCAGCCGAATAATTCAGAGTGTTTCAGTTTTTTTTCCTCTGCCTGTACATGCAGACGTCAAGAGAAAACGTAGTAAAGTATGTAAAAAGAAGTAAAAAATCTGTTGTAGGGTACAACGACCAGAGAACAAACATTTCCAGTGAATGAACGACCAGTGAACGAACACTTCCACTTCCCACTTTTTTTGAAAAAGTAAGTTTCTAAAACTTTTGCCATAGGTTAAATAGCAGTAGTAACTTCTTTCACATTTACGGAAAGAAAATGACTAGAAAATGCGGCATTTGTCCACTGAGGGGCTGCTCCTTCACTGAGCTTAGGCACTTTTTTTCTTTCGTTTTAACCCCCCATAAAACCTAATCCAGAATCATAACAGATCTCCCATTTAAAAAAAAAAAAAAACTAGTGGATATGCCCGGCGTTGCTCGGGTTAAAATGCAGCATGCGAAATCCAAGAAGGTATTTTTTGTGACAAAGTTGTCGGTTAAATCGGCGTGAAGGACAATGTGAAATCAAACTAAAATGTGTTATTTATCAATGATGATTTTCAAAAGAACAGCGTTTCTACCTTTAAAAAAACCAGCTGTCGTGGCCGTCACGACACTTTCTTCTATATCTATCTTATGAATTCCGGTTACAAAATAAAATACGTACTCTCTTGAATAATTGGAGACAGCTCCAATTTCCCAATTATCGTAATAACCCTGCAAATGCAGAATCAATGAGCGAAATTGGAATTCATTGCAGAAGCCTTGTTTAGATTAATTGCAAACATTTTATTTGTTAGTAAAAAGAAATTGGCAACAGTTAAAATTTTCATATAATTGAAAGTTTTCAGATGTTTTGAAAATTAAATAGCTTGAAAGGGATTTTTTAATGAATTAATTTTTCGCATTGTTGACTAAGCGCAAATATCACCCCACCCTCCCCCTGGGGCGATTGGCGCCAAAATTTAATCAATGCTTGCTTCTATATTGGGTTAGTGTTATTCCAAATTTCATTCAAATCGCAGCAATATTTCCCGAGATACAGCAGGTGCAATGACAAAATAAGCACTTTTGATTGCTCCACCCCCTTTGAGATATTGACACACAAATTGAATCAGCAACTGTACTCAATAGGGTCTACCTATGGACCAATTTTCGTTTGATTCCGCCGGTTACTTCCTGAGATATAGCAATCAACCCCTCGAATAACACGTGCGATTGCTCCACCCCCTTCAAGATATTGACACACAAATTGAATCAGCACCTGTACTCAGTAGCGTCTCCCTATGGATCAATTTTCGTTTGATTCCGCCGGTTACTTCCTGAGATATAGCAATAACCCACGCGCAAACCACGAGAAAAACACACACACACCTTTTCCAAAAATGATCGAAATGGACTCAGCGCACCTCAAAACGTGTAAATCCGCCAAAATTCGACATTTAAAAATTTTCACGAATCTAATACTTTCTTCGATATATATTAGATATAGAAGAAAGTAATAAAAACAGCAGTAATACTTATTTAAGGTGATTACTCACGAAAAAAACATTTCATAACTAAAACAAATGCACCCACAGCTCGATCATAGCATCCTAAGACTGCAGTTTCGCCCTTATTATGGGCTTATCAGTTAGGAATAGCCAATGATCGAGCCGGAGGCAAAAATCCTCTTAATGTAGCTAAGATAGCCAACAAACTGGTAGATAAAGTGAATTTATCTTACTAGCGAGCGTCCATAAACTATGGTGCGGCTCAACTCGAAATTTGAAGGCAAAAGCTGGTAATATGCACGTGCATATTACCCATAATAAGCGCGAAACTGCAGTCTTAGGATGCTATGATCGAGCTGTGGGTGCATTTGCTTCAGTTCTGCCTCAGCCCTGACTTACGGGCGTAACTCATTGCATATTTCATAACTATTTGAATTGAGAGAGGCCTCAGAAAACCACACGAAGCAAAGACAATATCAAAAGCAAAATTAGCCATTGAGGGGAAATTGAGATAAAGCATTAAATATTGACTAGGTGACCCGTGCGGAATTCCGCACAAAAAAAACTCTAAACTTAAAATTTAATACGACCATTTTTATTGGCTTCATTATCTGCCCGAAGTTGCAGCGCAGTGTCGAAATCTATAAAGAAAAGTCCAGCTTAAGTTGGTGTATTCCCTGCCGGAGGTTGCAAGTTCCCGATTATATGGTACACTTGACCATGTAGTTTAAAACAATATGGACCTCTGCCAGGAATGTTAACTGAGTCCACTTTGACTGAAGCGAAGGCCAAAGCATTGTTGAATTGTCTAATATTGTCTAGGTAGTAGACACCTTCCTCTTAGTCTGCCTGTTGGTACAGTCATAGAAAAAAAAAACGAAACACTCTGAATTATTCGGCTGCTATACCTGCCATGAACAAAATAAAGGTATCTTCTGACATGGATTAAAGTCTTCTTTAAAACTATGTGAGTAAAATTTTGATAAGGGGCTGTATACAAAGTGAAATGAACTCAAAGTCTGAATTTTCAAATGGGAACCCCTACATTTGGTTACATAATTAGGTGCGGAGGGCCAAAAGTACGCTGGGTACCAAGCGGCATCATTTTAGGACCAGTAGAACAAAAGTTATGACAGATCAAAGATTTAGGGACCACCACCACATTTAAAAGGCTACTTTCAAGGTCGAAATTTACAAAGAGTAGACAAATCATATTTTTTCGATTAAATTACCTAAAGCTACTCGCAATAATACGTTTGCTTTTC
>JAXGGA010019916.1:0-19168 GCA_038373865.1 Uloborus plumipes
AAAGTGAATCTACTTTTAAAAATATCTTCGTTTAAATTGGTCCAAATGTAATAGTGCATGGTATTTTACTAAGTGATGAGCAACTGAGACATGTGTATCACTCAACAATGGCAAGGAAAACCATATTTCGTGAGGATGAAGAACTTAACAGAATGGCTCAAACCGACACTTTGTCTCACAATCAGATAAAACAACTTCAATCAAAAATAGCATGATACAGCATAAGTAGATGAACAATTAAATTAAGATTCATTAAAAAACAAAAATTTGTAAATGAGCCTCTTCTGAAACAGTATCCTAAATAAGCAAGATTTTAATGGGAAAAACAGCACATGTATTATCGTGACTAGAAACTGAGTTACATTATTCATTTATTAATTTGGATGCCCTAGAAGGGATATCATTCTATTATCGTGACTTGAGAGAAGATCCAAGTAGCATAAACTGCAGGCAATGAAATGATAGCTTGCTTACTGTATATTAAACTTTAGCATTTAATGAGAACATCTTTCTTTGCTTCCTAAATAGTATACAAAATGCAATAAAAATATCACTAAATTGTGAGTGAACATGTGTTGCTGTTCGATGAAGTCATAGATGCTCATGTTTGGCTCTTTCAGTAAGACATCATATTGATACACACTTCTCATTGCACAAAAGAATAGCTTACACCTCAGAATCTCAGTGTGATGAGCTAACCAGCACTCAACTCAGATCTCATTCTGACATCTAAAAATCGTTTCACATGACTTCAACAAAAATAAGAAGATATATTATTCAGTGCAAGAGTTAAAATCAAAGATAAAGAAAGCCTGGGGCAGATTTGCTTCCAAAACCTCCCAGAATCTTAGATTATCAATTGAAAATTATGTATTCCTTTATGTCAGGTGTGATGGTAACATGAAAGACTACTAAACAACTTGTGTGCATTGTGAAATGTAAATATTTCAATCTTGTGCATAAAATTTTGCAATATAACAAAGTTTGATTTTAAATATTTCAAAGCATTTCAGTGTAAACATTTTATTTTTGTGAAATATTTAGTTTGCGCTTAAACTTTTGTGCCGCAATGTAGTACCTGAAAAAGGAGTTATTATGGTTTTAAGAACAATTCACACAAATACAGTCAAGTCTCAATAACTCGAAGCCTTATAATTTACATATTCCTTTATCTCAAAGTTTCATTGAGTCCCCAGAGTCTTGACAAAGCTGTGGGAACGTCCTATAACTCAAACTAACGATAATGCGAAGCTTTTAGTCAGTCCCTTGGGACTTTGAGTTATCAAGACTCGATTGTGTGTTGTTTGATTGATAAATATGCCAGCATATTATTATATATATAGTAACCACTATCAGTTATAACAATAGTGATGAAACTTACACATAACCTATGAAAAGTCTTTATAAGTTAAAGTTATGCCATGTATACATTTTTAAAAGAAAGTTTTTGAGAAATACTAAATCAATAGATATGAAATAACAAATTACCTTCATTAATGGCATGGTGGATCCACCTAACACCAATGTAGTGAATAAAACAATAATTAAAGTTGTAGTAACAAGCACATGTCTTTTCTCATCTTCAAACTCTAAATGCAGAGCCAGAGCATATGATATAGCACCTCTTAGACCTGTGCATGAATACAATACAAATAAATATTTATTTCTATAGAAAAAAAATCAAAAGTTAAAATTTCATGTATAGTGATAGTTTCATGTGCGGTATCTTGATTGGGTATCACAATTTTATTAATTGTCTAGATAAAGACAAAATATTTGAGAAAATGAGTTTAAAGAACAAATTTTATTTATTGATACATTTTAAACAAAGAACATAACAAGTGATGTTCTGAACTTGGAATTAAAAACTTTGAAGTTCAAAAGAGTTAAAGAATAATTTTAATTGCATATTTAAGAAACAAAACATATTGATTAAGTCTCATAATCACAAAACATAGATTGAACATAATATACATAAAACATTCTCTTTCAACCAGTAGAATAAGTTAAAAGAGCACTTTGGTGATAGAACTAAAAGATACATCCAGACAACAAACGAAACAGTAAATATAACTTATAATTAGAGTTAAGTAAATAAATTTGTTAGTATCAGTAACTTTTAACTTTTATTCTTGTTTTACGTCACAATTGCTTACATAAAAATAATAATCCAATCATCCTTATATTCTAAGGCTACCATCAGCTTTGTGACTAGTAGGCTGACATTTTGGCAAGTGAACTTCTAGACTAATTCAAATACTATGCCATGTTTGTGTTTGCTATAAAGTTAGGAGAAATTGTGTCAGGGGCCAGGCAAGACCTGCAATGTACTTGATCATTACTTGTACTTTTACGGAAATGGTCAAGAACGATACAAAGTTTCAGTCTACGTGTTGCATTCTCTATCCAAAATGAAAATCTTAAAACTATGTAATGCACATCATTCTAGATACTTGCTGGCGAGCCAAAGGCAATTATACTAATAAATATGTTTATCTTCAAGCAACCCTAAAAAAATAAAATACATTTCTGTGTTTTAGACTGGCCCGTCATTTAGGGGGGCAGGGGGGTCAATTTCCCCCCCCCCCTGACTTTGAGAAATTAATGTATTTACCTATAAGTGGGCTTTGTTTTCCGATGAAATTGCATTGTGTTTGGACCCTTTGCCCCCCCCCCTGGAAAAACTTGAAATGACGTCCCTGGTTTTAGAGTTATAACAAAATGTCAAAGATTTACAGGGTGACTGTGAACAAATGAAAATTGTCATATAGTCTAACTCTCAATTTTTATGAGAACAGCTTTCTGATCCCAAAAAAAAGCGACTATTTTGAAGGAATAAACAGCGCAAATCATTAACTATTTAGAACAAAAGCATGTAATAACAGATCACTAAAGAATGTACCAACAGATTTTTAAGTTTTAAATTTTGTTGTCATCATTTATGAAGATAATGTGCTTTCAGAGAAGCTCGTTGAGAAACAAGTGTGTGGCATTGTTTCTGTAATGGAGCAATCACAGAAAGTTTGAAAATGGCCTTAAAAGCCTGATGGCATGTTTAATGACACATTAGTTTTGAATGTCATTAACAAACCTAAACGAATTAGCGACAGATTGTTTTTCAAGTGATATGTGCAGATTAAAACTCAGATAAGTAGTTCTTTGAAAGCATGGCATTGAATATTTATTTTTATATCTTGTTTAATTCTAACTTGTAAGTGATACTTCTTTTTTACTTCTTCCTGAATTTAAAATAAAGTTTTATGGAATAACATTGCTATTGCATTCTCTGTAAATAAGTTTTAATATAAAACTGAAATATCACTAAGTCCCCAAACTTTTCAGGACTTTGTGACAACTGGTATTATTTATAACTGAATTGTGCATTAATATTTATTTTTTGCTTGCATACTATTACATAAGTGATGAGTGTAGCAACATACAGAAGTGACTACACATGAAATTGAACTGTTTTTATCTAGTGTAAACGAAACTAAAGTACTAACAGTAGATTAAAAAATGTTTACTTACCACTAAACCACATAATGAACATCATCTTTTTGTTTATTTTATGCTCTCGAAAATGATTTACAACATAACTCAAAGGATAAATATTTAAAGCTCTTCCAAATAAACAAAGTACCTGAAAAGGAACTTCATATGAGAAGGCTTTTAAAGTCAGACAAAATATTAACATGGTTTTTATTTTAGGATATAACAAAGATTCAAAACTTCTTATGACGCCCACTTTTTTCTTCCCTGTAGGAAGTACAGGATATAATGTGTTCGTAAAAAATTTAAAATTCAACAGAAATTTTTTAAAAAACTTCCTATTCCAGGCTGATGAAAACTAACAAGTACGAAACTGCAGTATTTGGATGGCGTGATAAGGATCTTGTTTATACTTACTAAGATAGTGTTGGACCACTTGTGGTAATTTAGTGAACATTATTGCCAACAAAGGAGTCCTCGGTTATAGCATGGAAATTGCCATACTGGCCATAATGGTTTTGGAGGAACTGTTCCAGACTCCAGATCGGTTATAAAAGTAAACAAACATGTTTACTTTTAACCGCTTTCGACAAAAACAGATACCTTATCTTCAATACGCTCTTTCTTTTGCATTGAAAGAGGGGTTTCTTGTAAGGCAATTTTATGTCATAGTATTATCTTTGATTCATATGCACAAAGGTATTTTCTTATTTCTGATACTTTGAACTTGCCTCCATCATGTACAAAACTCATCATATTTAAAAATATGAACACAACAAATGCATAATATACTATTATACTTGCATTTTGAGCCTATCTAAACATTTCAAGTACATATCTACAGATCCTCATCACTCAAACAAAGGTAACAGGTTCAAAACGAGCATTCGACAGACTACTGAAGTCCATTATATTATCCAATTATTCATAACAAAAGCCAATCATACCATTGAAACTTGAAACAACAAACTTACTACAGGAGACCAGAATCTTTAAAACATTCTTCACCACTTTTCATAATAATTCTTAAGTTTGAAATAACCATATCTCAAAGGTGGAGTTTGGGATTAGGTTACAATTACTTGATTGTCAATGATACATTTGAGGAAAATAAAGAAATTTAATTTAAAAAGAAAAACTCGATAAATCTAAAAAAAAATTAATATCTCACATAAAAATATGAAACTTACTATACTCCATACAACTAAAGAAGGTTTGACAATTAAACGAAAACTAAAAATTGCCAGGCCCAAGTAGGCAAAAACACATGTCTCTGAAAGAAAAGAAAAAAGAATAAATCTACAGAAGATACTTTTTACTGACATTATAGAAGATTGCAAGAAAAACACTGGATTTGTGACTAAACATATAATAAACTAAATATTTTTCCTAAGACGAGAACCTATACATTGTTTTAAACATTAATTACGAACAAATTTGATTCTTTCAAAAATAATTAACCACAACCTTCAGGGGAAAAAAATTTCCATGAAAATAATTTTTCCATAAAATATCTTGATAGTAACTTAATTTCAACTCAATAACTTTTTTTTCATTTTATAATAGTTCTTTAAAAAAAAAACTATACAAAGAAAAGAAAACAAAACTAAGGTCAACTCCATAAAGAAAGAAATAACCAAACTAATGACAGATAAATTTTCAAAATCATTTCAGCATAAAGTTAGAAAAAAATTAGAAAACATTTCTTCTCATTAGTAGCGATAGAATTAAGTAAAATGTTTATTTATGAATGCTCTGAAATGCTAAAATGTTGCCTTATTGATCTAAAAATCATTTATTATATAAATATGAAAACATTAAGAGGGTAATTATACATTACAAATTAACAAGAGCATGACAACCACTGTTCAGCTTCTTGAGCACAAATAGTTTAGCTATATTATAAAAATAAATACATTTATTTATACAGTACAGAACTTTTTATCCGGGAACCAAAATACCGGGAAACCAGTAAACCGGCAACATTTTGTCGATTTTTCCGCCACTTTTTAAAATACGCATTTTCGGCAATTTCTAAAAAATGAAGAGCTTTTTTTTTTTCTTTTGAAATACTTAAATGAATATGAACGGTTTCTTCATAAATACCATATAAGTGGCATATATAGCTCAGAAATTTTTAATATTGTAATATATATAAGCACTTCTGGATTGTTTTCTCTTCAGATTTTAAGATGAATTACTATTTGTTATAGTAACTTGGGTTTTATAAACAATTGGCAAATATCGCTTCGTAGCGATCCAGAAAACCGGGAAATTCAGTTATCCGGGATAGCTGTGGTCCAGGGGCGGACTGGCCATGTGGAAGATGTGGAAAATTCCACATGGGCCGCATCTACTCTGGGCCGTTTTCTTTCTATATTTATTTTTTAATCAAAAAAAAATTATTTCGAAAAAAAAAGTTGGGCCGGCCCCTCTCACCATCCTCATAGGTTCTGACAGAGGGCCGGCCGTTTTCGTTTGGGATCACAGCTAGAACTGTTTCTTTCTTGAGGGGGGGGGGGCTGATTACTCAGCACCTCTTCTAGCGCAGCGGTTACACTTTTCTGACCCAACTCACGAAGTAAAAGGGAGGGAAACAATGGCTTTGTGGGGTCTTCGGCCAAAACCGGCCTTCAGGTCTCTTGCTATCTCTGTTCAGAATTGATGCTTCGGGGATTTCTAGGGAGAAGCGTTATATTGGGGGTGGGGACCTTTTTTTATGGCTGTCTGAGGCAGTCTGGGGAAAAGCTTGAAATAAAAAGAAGGCGCCATTCGAAGAAAAGGACGTATTGGGATTCTTAAGTAACAATGAGAAACGCCAGCTAAATAGTTTTTTTTTCTTTTCTTCTTTCGTGCTTGTTGTGCTTCCCGCCACTTTTTAAGCAATGGATAGTCCCACTGCTTTTTCAACCAATTAGGCTATTTTAGCAATCCGCTCGATTTTCTCTTAAAGAAACAAAGCGAGTCCTTCGTTATTCATCGTACTTGACTGTTTAATGGAATTACATCTGTTTTGCATCAACAGCGACAAAAATCTTTTCGAAGTAAGTTTAATACTTTAAATGATGTGTTTGTTGCAAACTTTTGTTGTTTTAATCACGTTAAATAATACGAAGTTGAAATAATGATTATTATAAATTGAATACATTTTTGTTTATCTTAGTTTAAATTCCTAAAGGTACAAAAAGTATAAAGGTTAAATTTAAAATGTACTCGATATTTAATTTCATTAGAAAACAAAACTTGAAGTTTAGGAGTGCCTAACATTTAATATTAATGGCAATCGTAAGGACTGTTTTGACCAAAAAAACAAAAAAAACCTTTCAGATGGTAATTCTGGCTGCGCTAGAGGCAAGGGCGTATATATGGGTGGGGCCCAGGCTCCCAAAATCAAGGAAAATTGTCCCGAAATAATTTTAAGCGTTATGTGTTTTCAAAAAGGAAAGGTCCCGAATTTCTCCCCTTTTCGCTAAACATCAACAAAGACAACTTAAAATTGCAGTTACGAGCCTCAATGCCAAAAAATTTCCGGGAGAGCCTTCAAACACCTTTCTATCACTCAAATTTCGAAAATGTTCTGAGAGAGAGCGCCCTACCCTCTCGATTTCTTTCAACGAATTATAGCGCAATTGCGAATTTAAAACTTCAATGTCACAAAAGCAGCTTCTGAATCCATACTTTTTTCTTTTCGTCATTAAAGATAGCCTAAAATGGGTTTTCAGAACATCAATTTTAAAACATTTCCAGTTGAGGGTTCCCGAACCACCACCCTTTCCCTAACGAAAGTCTGAAATAAGCTTGGCTATGCTTGGTTACTTCGGCCCCCTCCAAAATTCAAACATATGTACGCCACTGGCTAGAGGATAACCATAAACGGAAATAATTTTCCTGATGATTTTTGTTCCAATTTTGGAAAAGTTTGGCACCAGAACATTTTTGACAGAGGGTCTGTATTCCCCCAGTCTCCCTCTCCCCCAGGCATATGGGTACAACAAGATAAAATAAATGAAAATAACTGTAAACGATATTTTACTACGATTTTTATTCAGATTTTAGACATCTTCAGGTTTCAAACATAAAGTGTTCGGCAAATTGGGGGGATTGGGTAAGCCCCTGTACCCTTCCCCCCGACGCTACGTTTATAGCAACAAAACTGTTTAATAGTTTATTTAAAAGGGAATTATATGCAGTTTGATTTGATGTGTTACTTAAATACTGTACGTGAAAAACAAATTTCATAGAATTTAAACTCAAAATTCAAAAGCTTTTGAAGTGTTATTTTATAATAATTTTGAAAAATTGAATTGAAGTATTTGAATGATTGATGCATTAATAAAATTTATTTTTCATTTTTTATAAATTACTTTTCATTAAAATTAAGCTAAGATTTGGTTAGAAGAAATTATAGTTCTTTTACGGACCTTTGAAAAAATATTTTATAATCAAAATAGCATTTGCGAAGTAATATTATTGAAAGCACCACTTCTTTTCCCTGACAAGTATTTTATTATAAACAAACTCTTTGTCCACAGTATTTTTCATTTGCTGCCGGGGGTAATCTTTACAAAATTCTCCAAAACTAACCGTTTGCAACATTTAATTAAAAGCTTTAAATTGTTAACGTATCGCTTTAGACAGCTCTTATCTCCATCAGTAGTTGGAAAGTTAATAATATTTTCCTATCTACTAGAAATACACATAATGCTTTGATGTTCTTTTGTTTATTTTAGTGGAAAATAGCTGATCTAGTTTTAGTTATATTTTTATTTTACAATTTTAAAAGCAAATCTAAAATTTCCGAGCCTGAAATTCAGTATTTCCAGATTTGTTTTTAAATTACAAGTAGCATTCCTTGGTATTTGCAACTAGTATCGAAACGTACATTTCTTTTAAACCTTTTCATCTTAAACTTTTTTTTATGATTATTCAATTTCAAAGTGATAAATACAATGTGTAAATTTGAGAAAAATAACATATTTCCAAATTCCGGAAAAACTGACCAATAATATGATTGAGCACTATTTCAAATTCATAAAGTTCTTTAGATTTTTCAGTTTTATGAAATTAAAAGGTCTTGTATGAAAAATCTGGACAGGTCCTTGTAGAGTAACACTGTAATTTTTATCATTTTTAGTTTATCTTCGAGTAACTTTTTTAAAATAGGATTTTGTATTCATTAATTTTGTTCAATTTGTGTCATTAAAAGGCTTAATTCAGACTATAATTTCTTTGAAAAATATTTTTTGTCGTATGATTTTCAAGCAAGCAAATGATACTCATACAATGAAGTCAAAATAGTCATTTTTTTCCGGTTTCTTTGGTTGTACGTCATAAGCGACCGTCTTGTACACTTGTATTTAGCCATCATGGGTTTCACTGAGAGAAATTGCGACTTTTTTTGTTTGGAGTATTTCTGTGCATTTTTAAAATGTTGTTATGAAATAATGACTGCTCCTCAAAACATTTTTTTTTTCTTTGCAGAGCAATTCAAGCTCACACACATCCAATACTTCCGAAAACTACTAATTCGTGATGCATAATGTATTCACATTTTAAACATAATGCATTACGTTTGGTTTAAGTGAAAATTTTCATTAGTTTGCATAAGTTAAATACAATTTCAAGCAAGGATTTTGATAAGAACAATTGAATTTTTTTAAGTGGTTTAATATTACAGATCATAGGCATATATATTATTCTTGATTTAAATAGGTTTTTTATTCGCAAACATGAACAAATTACATTTTTATGTGCGGATTTTCAAAAAACCCACATAACTTTTTTTTTTTTTTTTTTTTTTTTATTGCGTACAGGAATTTAGACTCTCAAACATTTTTTGAGAATATTAGGTCCTTGACGTATCATGTGTACATTATAGATAGATGTTAGCAAAATTAATTTACTGAAGGGTTTCTGAAAAAAAAAATCTTGGTTTTTCTAACTGAGAAGGAGTCTGTTTTTTTTTTTTTGAGGAAACTCGTAAGAAAATTTTCGGGCTGGGAACAATGCATTCTTGGGTAGGGGGCCGGCAAGAATTTTTTTTCCACACAAAAATTTTAGAGCCAGTCCGCCCCTGCTGTGGTCCCAAACATCCCGGATAATCGGTTCTCTACTGTATTCAATTCATTTGTAATTATTTCCTGTTTAAAATATTTTTCTAGCCTTAATTGGAGTTACAAAGCTCATTGTTTCTGATTAGATATACATAAACTATTAAATTAAATCAGCTTATATTGATTGTTTTATATAATGCATCAAAATTAATCTTATTTTCTTTGCAATAAATTGGCTCAATTTATATCTTCTCTTTTTAAAGTTCTTCTTGCAATTGTTATTAATCAGTCATGCAACAGAAATTTAAGCACATATATTTCAATGTTTTGACAACTATTAAACAGTACATCATCATACAATTTTCAGACAGAATATTAATATTCTATTGTCATTGAAGTAAAAATTGTAATGAAGCTTGAAGCATAACAAAAACATCCTATCCTGCATATGCCAAGCACTTTTGAATTGTTAAGAACCTATTACAAATACCTATTTTATTTATGTTTTTATTTAAGAGTACTTATTTCATTTACGCCATGGTTCAAACTAGGCAGCAGGGTTGCATGATTCTAGCAATAGTTTCCAAAATCCCACTTTACAAAAACCCACCTCCAGGCAGATTCCACAAAAGTCCCACTTAACATTTTGGTCAAAGTAAAAAATTTTACCTTGGGTTTTTCAATCAGCATGCATTAGATTTTTTTAAGCAGTGGAAAAAGTCTTTTTAAGTACATATTACTAGACTATTCTTTAGAAGCTTTACAATTTGAAATGTTTAACAGCAGTAACTCGTTAATTTTCAATGGAGAATATTTTTCAAAAATTAAAGATATTGCGCAATATTTTACAGCAAATTATTTTACCTAGACATAACTATTTCACAAAAATTTATTTATTAATGCAGCAAAAACCATAGCAAAAACAAAGCTTCATAAGATTCAAATATACATTAAAAGATAAACTAAGCTTACCCGCAAAAAAGGCCAGTGTTCTTAGAGTCTGTTGCATTGTTATTTGTGTAACAGGAGATAAGTTAAAATGAGTATAATGTGACATGACAACTCCATTGAAAAGAATGGACATAATACCTATAGGAGAAGAGTGAAATACAAACATTATCTTTTACTAAAATTTTTAAACACTTTTAACAATATTGAAAAACATATTTAATTAGCATACCAGATAAATGTAATCCTTCTGCCAAACCATAAGGCGCATATGTAAAAACAAGAACCATCGCAAACTCTAAGGATGGATTTTTTCTAAGATCAACATATTTAAATAGGTAAAAAAAGTTAAGGACAACAGAAACATAAAGGAAAACTTCACAATTGTATCAAAATAGTTCAAAAAAAAGAAGCATAGGTATCATAAAGCAATATAGTTTAAATAGTATTTTTCTCAGGGGGCAAAATGCACTGAAAAATATCTTAATGTTTCTCATATTAATGACTCTTTAAGTATATCCATATTTTAAACACATTTTTAAAAACACCCTGGAAGATTTTGGTTTACTTCATTGAGAGAGAACTGGAATTTTTTCTGTATTTTACAGCGAGTGAGAGAATAAAGTGTATGGGAGGGGACAAATTTCGACTTGTACAAAACATATAACTTTATGTCAATACAATTCCTCAGTAAGATTCTGACTAAATGACTAAGTTTCACTGCGATCTGACAAAGTTTCAAACTTAAAATGAATCCTAAAATGACAAAATGCAAAAAACTAAACAGACTTTAAAATTTCAAGTTACATCAATGAACAGGTAAGTGCATCAGCATTGGTGTTATGTATTTCAATTTTAAAAAGTAGTCCTATCAGACTATTATATTAGCCTTAAAGAATTAAAAATAATTACTTTCACTTAATATAAATTTAAAAGTACGTTGAATTTAAATTTATAACAAACAATAAAACTTCGAACAATATGTAAGCAGTAAAAGAGTCGTGGTAAAGGTAAATAAAAATAAAACTTTTCTTACACTACGCCAGTAAAAAGTATCATTTTACATAACTTCAACAAAATAGGTTAGCCTGATGCAAAAACTTACAAAAGTACTAACATATAAAATTAATTATTATTTGGAGAAGAATTGCCCTACTCTTGATAATGCTTCAATATTAAATACAAAACCATCACTTATTTTGCAAAAATAGCAAAAAAAACAATTGGTAATGAAATATTTGTATTCAAATTTAAAAGAAAAAAAATCATGAAAAACAATTCCTTAAAATAAACATGATTTTTTTTTTTAAAGTTCAAAGGATATTAAAGCTGCAGTAAGGGCAAAAACTACTCCTATAGCTGCTGATGCAAAGAACATAACAAAAAACCGTCCAACACCATGTAAAATAGCCACTCCTGTTGACATACCGGCCATCTCGGGAGAAGATGCTTGCAAAATAGTCCTATAATTTAGAAACATAAGTTTTAAAAATTAATGGGCTTTTGCATGTATTTTCAAAAACAAAAAAAACATTAAGATATTCATATGAACTTATTACTTAATTACAAGCGTTTTTTTTTTGCTCTAATTACTAACATAACCCAGAGATAAAATAGCCAGGCTTTATCTGCAAAAAGCTGAGATTTAAGTGTTTCAATGCTATTTCTATCTGTGAATGACCTCAGCCAGTGACAAAAACTTTATCCTTCAATTGGAGTAAGAGCCGTCAATCTTTGAATAGCGATAAATGAAACTCGAAACTCCTAATGTCTTCAGAGCACTGTTAGAAGCCCCATATACCGCACAGGATACACAAGATCCTAATAGTAAAAGTTCCAATTTAAAATGGATATAAAGAAAAAACTACACAACTGAGTGTCATTAAACATCTAAAGTTTTTGAATTTCACTTTAAAAAAAAACTAAATTTTAAAAAGTCATTACCAATGGAGAATGTCTCATTATGCAAGATTGTTGAAACAAATAAAGCATGAAAACTTTGGTTTTAACAAAATTAAAACTCTTTAAAAAAATTATCTGGTAGAAGTTTTTTTCCCCAAAGTACCAGCAAGCAGCAATTTTGGCTACTTTAAAGTTAATTATTTTTACATCTTATATTGATCAAATCTCAAAGCAATATTTTTATCAAACTTTTTTTTTTAAATACTTAATCTTAACAATGTTGATAAACAGCAACTTAAAAGCTATTTTAGCTGCACCAATTAAATCAAAAACTTTAAAGAAGTAGAACATAAAACATTTTTATCTGGAATTTTGTTCACTTGAAATTTATATTGAAAAATAACATTCTTAAATTAGCATTTGTTTACAAGAACAATCTTGGTTAGGAAAAAAAACATAGAAACAAAAATATGATGATAGTTAGAAAAGAAGAAAATGCAATTTCATCAAATAAAATTTTAACTCAAAAATTCAAAGAATTAAATAATGATATGAAATAATGCAAAGATAGAAAGTTCTTACGTTGCCAATACAATGGATACTGCATCATTCAAAATGCTCTCACCAAGAACCAACATGTTTAAAACTGGTTCTACATCCAAAGCATGAAAAATAGCAATGGTGGCAACAGGATCAACAGCAGATACAAGTGAACCAAACGCAAAACTTTCTGTGAAATTTAATTTGTATGCAACATCAGCCTATAAAAACATAAAAATTACTGACATTAATGATACATAACTTATAGGACCTTTTACTTCAACTCATAAACAGTATAATACTTCAACAACTGAATAAATTTGTCTGACAACTGAGTTAATTTGAAAAAAAAATCTCAATAATTATATAATATAAACTACCACCTCGGATCACTGCAAACTTAGAGTATTTGAAAAATTCTTTCGAATGAAATAGGAACATGCGTTTTTTTACTTTGTTACACAAAATAAAGAAGTAGAGAAATGTGGGGCGAAGTGAAATATTTAAGATAGCTGACCTATTTCAAAATAAATGCATTGAAAATTTATTCTGGAAATTACTGTATATAGAGATTGAAAAATTTTTGTATGACAACTTGCATTGAAATAGTATTTCTCATTTTTGGCAGTTATTTTGCACCTTCAAAAATCATGAGGCAAAGTAAAAAACAATATTTTTACAATGCAAAATTTTCTGTTCAATGATTAACAGTAATTTTCATCAAATGGACGTGCAAATAATCGAATGCATGACTTTTTAATGAAAAATAATGAAATAAATGAATTCATTAATGTATGAAAAAAAAGAAATGAGTGAATAAAATAGAGAATGAATAAGAAAAACAGTGAATGAATGAATAAATAAGTGAATTAATAGGTAAAAGAATCTAAATTAATTAATAAATAAATACGTACGTGATTAAAAAAAGTATGCATAAGTAAGCTTAATTAACTATTTCACTTTGCCCCACGTGCTCTTGGCAAATTACATTGAACATTTAAAATCAAAATTTGCTTAATATAAACTAAATAAGTATTGCACTGTACACCAGCAGATCCCAATTAATACTTAAGACGATAATTACAAAAATTTTATAATTGTATCATAACAAAAAATATTTTTGAAAAACCACAAATATTACAATAAGTGTATCAAATTTTGAAAAGGACTTGTATAATTCTTTTCGTTGAGCATTAGATCTATCTATTTGTTGACAGGAATTAACTATATATCTAGGGACTTCATTAAAATATTCCTAGTCAAGAGGAGCTGCAAACTGAATATATTTTACCATTTAACTTTGCCTCGTTATTTCTCTTTGCCCCACATTTCCCTACACATCGTTTCCACGAAAAATTGTTTGAATTACCTCCAAATGAATTTTGATTAGGTTTTTTTTATTTATTTATTTTATTCATATTTCTTTTTTTTCTTTTGATGACGTTTGAACTTGTGGAAACTTATAGGGAACCAAAAGATGGATTTAGACTGTAACTGAAACTGTTTTGATGAGTTTTGTGGTGATATTTGCATCTATGCATGTGCATTAGGGTGCATCAAACCCACCTCTAGAAACCAATTGCTTTCTACCTAGTCTAAAAATGTTCCATTACCCTTAAAACCATCTAATATCAAATATTTTTGTTTTCTCAAAAAAGGTTTAGGTAGTCCGCCACTTTGAAATTGCATATTTTCCGCAAAAAACGACTAAAATCCTAAAATCGTCATTTTTCGTAATTAATTCCTTCATATTTTGATTAATGACTTTTTAATATTCAATAAGAAGTAATTAAGTCTCTGTAAAATGCAAAATAAATCATAAAATTGTTTAATTTAATAAATAATACTGTTTTTGTACTTTTAAATCTGCCTCACCGTCAATACAACCAAATTAATTTTTGCGGTAATTTTTTGGCAACACTGAGTAATGACTGCAACTTTGACTCTGTTCACAAAACTGTCTGTGCATTATCTGCTTTTGTCAACCTGTAGTTTTCTTTTGAAGTCAATTTTTAACTTTTAGTTCTAAGTGTTTTTTTACTTTTATTTTGTTTATTTTATTTATTTTTTTTTTTATTTATTTTTTTTTGTTAAAGTTTGAAATTACTAGCCTAAATATTTAAATGTTCTGTTTTGCATATTTCTACCTTTGGTTTTGATTTGGAAACTCATGTCTTAATTTTAATAAATATTTTGATTTGATTGCACCATGGACACCAGACAGTCGTGGCATATTTTTGGTCTTGGCAGCAAGATTACTAGTAGCGATTCAAAAATAAATGGCTGCAAGCTTCCTACTAATTTACGAGTTTAAAGATGTATGATGTATTATGTAGAAGAAGGATTTCATGAAAACAGAACTAAATGGGAGTCTTCAAGATTAGTCTTTTCACAGGTAAAGGTGTTTTACGAAAAAGCAAGTATTCCTATGATAAATGAGATAAATGCATTACAGAAAATTATAAAACTTCTTGATGACAATGCTAAGTCAAGGGCTATACCCCTTAATCGAAGATCTACACCAACTACTGTACGAAAAGTAAAACAAATGGAAGATAAACTAGCCTTAACATTTCAGTTGTGGCCTGCAAATGTCGAAGAACTAATGAAGAATAAAGAAAATATTTCCTTTCTTCAGTCAATGAAAAGTGATCGTGTGGCAACTTTTGGATCATATGACAAAACTCTTGGAGATAAAGTAAAAAGTCATCATCGTGTTAAAAGAACAGGAACAAGTTTTTTCATCCTACATGATGTAATGAAAAAACCTAATCTTGTTTCACTAGCAACACGTTTAAATATGAGCCCAGCACAACAGGCAGCATATACAAAGGCATTAGGAGACGAGACATCTGCCATAGCCGCATCATACACAACAACAGATAGATCAAGAATGGAAGTTGCGATGGAAATTTCAGCCACATGTTAAGAGCAATGGTGCTTTCCTAAACAAACAACCTTGCACTGGGATTCGAAACTCACAACAACATTGTTTAGGAAATATAAAACCAAAGAAGGTCTCACCATCGTCCTTGGAGATGCTCACCAGCAAAAAATTCTTGGTGTGCCAGCCTATTCTCAAGGAACGGATCGCAAATGTGGTTCAATCATTGAAAATTTAATATATGAGCATCTCATTTCTTGGGAATGTATACAAACAGTTGTAAATATGACATTTGATACAACTTCATCCAACACAGGCCATATTACTGCGGCCTGCGTTAGTGTGCAAAAGAAACTGGGACGTGCACTTCTTTGGTCAGCTTGCCGCCATCATATTGGCGAAATAATTTTGTCTCATGCGTTTGATGACTTAAAAATTGAGGCTTCTAAGTCCACAGACATATCCCTGTTTTAACGATTCCGTGATAATTTCGATAATCTTGATCTTGATCAAAGAAAGTCGACACCATACATTACGAAATCACTAAGGGAAGAAGCACTATACATAATTACTGGTCTTAAAGCCAATGCAATAAAAACAGCAAAATATGCCTTAAAGTCTGAAAAATGCAGAGATGATTATACAGAGTTTGCAAAGCTTTGCTTACTATTCCTAGACTATCCTAATATGACGCAAGAAAGCAAGTTGAACCGCCCCAGTGGCCTTGCACAAAGCACATTGGATGGCTAAGCTTTTATACACAATTAAGATCTGTCCTCTTGAAGAGCAAATAACACAGCTTCCTACAGGCACAATAGCTTCAAAGCAACAGATTAAACTGCGTGACTTTGCAAATTTTGCTACTCTTGTATACAGCTCCTGGTGGATAACCTGTGATTCTGCCATTGATGCCCCATGGAATGATCTGCAAATGCTTCGCTCTCTTATAGAATATAAAGCTGTCCATATCCGAAAGTGCAATCGGTGCATTTCAAAGTCACTACTGGTACCTTACAGAAGAGATGGTGTCACTTGCACTGTCGTGCAACAAAGTTTCAGCACAAGAACAGAAAGCTATTGCTAATGCACTGTTAACTACGAAACCAAGTTTTACCAATACTGGTTTTACGTTGAGAAGTAGATATGGCATGGGTTTTGGGAAACCCAAACTTCCAAGAAATCTCAACATCAATACAAGTCTCTCTGATTTAGTGGGAGCAGATTCTTGGTTTATGTTTTCTTTGCTTGAACTGGACTCTTTTATAGACGAACGAGATTTTTTTAAAAGAAGAAGTTTCAGTATGGCCAAGTTCTACATTGTACACCACATCTTTCATAAAGTTACAAGCACTAAATGTTGTTAATGACTGTGCAGAGCCAGCTGTCAAGCTAAGTAGTGACTTCATCAAGTCCTCAAAATATGAGGAACATTACCAGAATTAGGTGCAAGTTATTGAACAAGACAGATAAAAGCGAAAAAAATCTACGAAAATGACTAAAAAATTTAAATTAATATAAAATTGATTGCTTGCATAAATTATAATAAACGTAGAAAGTTATTAGTGTATATTTATCTCTTCTTTTAGTGCATTCTAAATTAATCTAATGTTTATATTTTTGTTGGAATAGAAATTTATTTATTTTTTTCTCATAACACCATTTTTTCTCGAAATTTTCATATTTCCTTGAGCTGGTGGGCCACATAGATATTACTCAAAACTCTTAAAATTTTATATACATACATTTTTTGATATTTGAAACAAAAATAACATAAGTAGAAACAATTTTTAGAAAATTTTTTAAAACATGGAGGGTTTGATGCACCCTAATGTGCATATGTACCTCACATGACACAAAGATGGTTAGTCACAGAATGTTAAAATTACTTTTAGATTTGTACACTGTCAAGTTAAGAACTTCCCGTTTTGATTGAAATCAGTGTTCCAAAAGAGCTGCATTTTTGTTCCTTGTAGCAAAATAATGCTTAAATTTTAGTCAACTGTTTTGTATCAAGATATTATATTCAAGGCATTTCCTTAATCCATTTCTAGCAGTTAGTGCAGCAATTAGTTCATGCTACTTGCAGAGTGTTTCTGGCACCAACTTTCCAATACTCTTTAATTATACAATACACTGCCAACTTCTTTATTCCATCCAGGGACTGCAATTTCATGCTTTTCAGCACTCGTCAGCATGGAGGAAGAAACTAACCGAGCTGGGGGCAGAAATTATGTTATAGAAGCAAAGAAGGCCAAAAATACTGGTAGAGATCTGAAGTTAGAGCAGCAGCATTACTTAACTGTACATTTCTTTTATTACTTTATTGTTCATGTTAAGGAAGTTTTACAATGAGCAAAGATTTTGACCTTCAGATTTTAGATCAAATCCTTTTTAGCTGTTAAAAATTACCCTACAGTATAAAATATCATTAAATTAAGCGGAACCGTAAATTTTCTACTCTATTAAACTGTAATTCTGAGAAAAAACACTGCACCAGAAAAAAATTGCTAGGAAAAATAGTCAAATTCCGACACATGGTGCATCATCCATTCATATTACAGTGAATTACTGTGCATGACAAAGTTTTCTTTCTATCATTAAAATTTGCTTTACATTTTCAAATTATGTCACCAAAAAATATTAACCTCTTGCCAGCAAGCTTGAGTGGAATTTAACATTGAATATTGATATGTATTCATTAAATGCCAAGAGTCATAGTAAAATTTCTACAAGCCAGCAAACAAGAATTTGATTTATGTGTACTTTGAATCACATTAAACATATTTTTTTTTTCACAAAAGTTAAAACATAACATGAAATAAAATCAAGGGAAATCTTTGAAAATACAAAAATTAGGAGTAATTCAGTCAACCAGGTTGAAAAACCTGGTTGGCTGGCAGATTGGCCTAAGATAGGAAGGGGGGACCAACTTGGTTATTTCGATCCATGGACTGCAGTTTCGTGCTTATTGTGCACTCATCAGCATGGAATACGAACGTAACTGAGTTGGAGGCAAAAATCCTCTTATAGAGAGCCAAAAAAACTGGTAGCTAATGTGAAATTAGAATACCAGCGAGCGACCACACTTGGTACGGTACAACTCTGCAACCCGAGCTTTGCTTAAAATTTACGAGTTGGACCGTACCAAGTGCGGTAGCTAGCTGGTATTCTAATTTTACATTCGCTACCAGTTTTTTTGGTTCTCTTTGCTCTATAAAGATTTTTGCCTCCAACTCGGTTACTTTCGTATTCCATGTTGATTAGTGCTCAATAAGCACGAAACTGCAGTCCAATGATTGAAATAACCGAGTTGGCAGTATATTGCAGTTTGATATTGTTCATTGCACAAAGT
>JAXGGA010019917.1:0-19166 GCA_038373865.1 Uloborus plumipes
CACCTCCCCCCACACCACCCCCCACCCCCTCCCCACCCCACCCCCCCCCAAACCCCCCACCCCCCACCACCCCCCCCCCCCCCCACCCACACCACACCCCAACCACCCCCCCCCCCCCAACCCCCCACCCCCCCCACACCAACACCCACACAACCACCCCCCCCCCACCCACCACCCCCCCACCCAACCACACCCCCAACTCCCCCCCCCTCACCCCACCCCCACACACCGCCCACCCCCACCCCCACCCAACACACCACCCCCACCCCCAACCCCAACCCACACCACCCACCCCCCCCCCCCCCCCTCCACACCCCCAACCCCACCCCACCCCCACCTCCCCCCCACCACCCCCCAACACCCCACCCCCCCCACCCCCCACAACCCCACCACCCCCCCCCCACACCACCAAAACCCCACCACACACCCCCCCACAACACCCCCCCCCTACCCCCCCACAACCACCTCCCCCCAACCCCTCCCCCTCCCCCCACACCCACCCTACCCCACCCCACCCCCCTACCCCCACCCAATCCACACCCTCCACCCCAACCCACCCCCCCCGCCAGCCACCCCCCCTACCCACCCCCCACCCAACCCTAACCCACCCCACCACACCCCCACCCCCAAACACCACCCCAACAACACAACCCCACCAACCCCCCACCCCCCCCCCCACCACCACCCAACCCCCCCACCCCCCCCCACCCCACCACCCGCCCCCCCACACAAAACAACCCATCCACCCCCCACCCACCCCACCCCCACCCCCCCACCCCCACCATCTCCCCCCCCCCACTCCCCACCCCCCACCCCCACACCCCCCTCACACCCCACCACACACCCCCTCACCCCCCCCCCCCCCACCAAACCCACCCCCCACCCCACCCCAACCACCCCCCACCCCACCCCACCCCCCCAACCACCCCCCCCCCCGTCACACCCCCCAACCACCCAACACCCAAACCACCCCACACCACCCCACCCACCCCACCACACCCCCCGCCAACCCACCCCACCCCCACCCACCAACACCCCCCCCCACCCCACCCAGCCACTCCCGACCCCCACCACCCACCACCCACCTCCCCAACCACCCCACACCCCCCCACCCCCCCCCACCACCCCCCCCCCCCCCACCCCCCCCCCCCCACCACACCCCACCCACCCCCCCCCCCCCCCACCCCCACCCCCCCCCCCCCCACCCACCCCCCCGCCCCCCCACCCCCCCCCCCCCCCCCCCACCACCCCACGACACCCCCCACCCCCCACCCCCCACCCCCCCCCACACCCCCCCCACCCCCCCACCCCCCTCCACCCCCCCCCACCCCCCACCCCCACACCCCCACACCCCACCCCCCCACCCACTCCCCACCCCCCACCCTCCCCCTCCCCCCCACCCCACCCACCCACCCCCCCCCACCCCCCCCCCCCCACACCACACCCCCCCCCACCCCCCACCCCACCACCCACCCCCCACCACCCCCCACCCACCCACCACCACCCCCCACACCCCCCCACCCCCCCCCCCCACCCCCACCCCCCCAACGACACCCCTATCCCCCCCCACCCCCCCCCACCCCAACCCCCCCCACCCCCACCACACCCCCCACCACACCCCCCCCCCCACCCGCCCCCACCCCCCCACCCCCCCCCCCCCACCCACCCCCCCCCACCCCCCCCACCCCCCCACCCACCCCCCCCCCCCGACCCCCACCCCACCCACCCCCATCCCCCCAACCCACCCCACACCAACCCCACCCCTCCCCCCCCCACCCCCCACCCACACCCCCACTCCCCCACACCCCTCCCACACCCCCCCCCACCCCACCCCCCACCCACACCCACCCCCAACCCCCCCACCCCCCACCCCACCCCCCCCCCCCTCCCCCCCCCCCCAACCCCACCCCCCCACCCCACACACCCCACCCACCCCCCACCACCCCCACCCCACCCACCCCACCCCCACCCTCCCACCCCCCCCACCCCCCCCCACCCATCACCCACCCCCACACCCCACCACCCCCCCCACACACCCCCCCCCCACCCCCCCACCTCCACCACACCCACCCCCCACCCCCCCCACCCCCCCCCCCCACCCACCCCTCCCCCACCCCCCCCCCCACACACCCCCCCACACCCCCACCCATCCCACACCCCCCCCACCCCCCCCCACCCTACCCCCACCCCACACCCACCACCCCCCCACCCAACATCCCCCAACCCCCCCAGCCCACCCTCACACCCTACCTAACCCCCCCACCAACCCCCCCCACCCCCCCCCCCCCCACCCCCACCCCCACCACACCCACCACACCCCCCACCCCCCCACACCACTCAATCACCCCCCCACCCCCCACCCACCCCCCCCCCCCCCCCCCACCCCCCACACCCCCCCCCACACCCCCCCCCCCCCCCCCCACCCACCCCCCACCACCACACCCCACCCCCCCACCCCCACCCCCCTCACCCCCCCCCCCCCCCCCCCCCAACACCCACCCAACCCCCCCCCCCCAACCCCACACCACCCACCACCCCCCCACCCCCCCCCCCACCCCCCCACACCACCCCCCCACCCCCCACCCCCCACCCCACCCCCAACCCACACCCCCCACCCACCCCCCCCTCCCCCCACCCCCGCCACCCCCCTCCCCACCCCACCCCACCCCCACCCCCCCCACCCCCACCACCCCCACCCCCCCCCCCACCACCCCCCACCACCCCCCCCCCCCCACCCCACCACCCCCCCACCCCCACCCCCCCCCCCCACCACCCACCCCCCCCACCCCCCCCCACCCCCCCCACACCCACCCCCCCCCCCCACCCCCCCCCAACCCACCCAACCCACCCCCACCCCCCCCACCCCCACCCCCACCCCCCCACCCACCCCCCCCCCACCCACCCCACTCACCCCCGCCCCCCCCCCACACCTCCCCCCCCCCCCCCCCCCACCACCCCCCCAACCCCTCCCCCCCCTCACCCACCCCCCCACCCCCCCTCCCCCCCCCAACCTCCCAACCCCCCTCCCCCAACCCCCCACCCCCCCCACCCCCCCACACCCCCGCCACCCCCGCCCCACCCACCCACCCCCCCCACCCCTCCCCCCCACACCCCCAACCACTCCCCCCCCCACCTCCACCTCCCCCCCCCACCCCCCCCCACCCCCCCCCCCCCCCCCCCCCCCCACCCCCCCCACCCCCCCCACCCCCACCCCCACCCCCCCACCCCCACCCCACCCCCCCCCCCCCCCACCCCACCCCCACCACCCCCCCCACCCACCCCCCACCCCCACCCCCCCCACCCCCCCCCCCACCCCCCCACCCCCCCCACCCACACCCCACCCCCCCACCTCCCCCCCCCCCCCCAACCCCCCCCCACCCCCCCCACCCACCACCCCCCCCCAACCACCCCCCCACACCACCACCCCCCCCCCCAACCCCCCCCCACCCCCCCCACCGCCACCCCCCCCCCCTCCCCCACCCACCCCCCAACCCCCCCCCCATCCCCCCCACCACCCCCCCCCCCCACCCCCCCACCACCCCCTACCCCCCCCCCACCCACCACCCTCCACCCTCCCCCCAACCCCCCCCCACCCCCCCACCACCCCCCCCCCCCTCACCACCCCCCACCCCCCCATCCCCCCCCACCCCCCCCTACGCCCCCACCCCCCACCTACCCCCCCCCCCCCTCCCCACACCCACCCCCCCCCTCCCCACCCCCCCCTCCACACCACCCCCCCCCCCCACCACTCCCCCCCCCACCCCCCACCCATCCCCCCCCCCCTCACCCCCCTCACCCACACACCACCCCACCCCCCACAACCCCACCCCCCCCCCCACTCCCACCACCTCCCCCCCTCACCCCCCACCACCCACCCACCCCCCACCCCCACCCACACCCCACCCCCCCCGCGCCCACCCCCCACCCCTCCCCCACCCCACCCTCCCCCACCCCGACCTCCCCCCCCATCCCCACGCCCCCACCCCCCCCACCCCACCCTCCAAAGCACCCCCCCCCAACCCCCCCCACCCCCCTCACCACCCCCTCCCCCCCCTAGCCCACCACACTCCCTCCCCCCCACCACCTCCCCCCCCACCACACCTCCACCCCCACCCCCCCCCCACCCCACCCCCCCCCCCCCCCCCACCACCCCCACCCCCCCCCCCCACCCCACACCCCCCCCCCCCCCCCCCACCCCCCCCCCCCCCAACCCCCACCCACCCACCCCCCCACCCCCACCCCCACCACCCCCCCCACCCCCCCACACCCCCCCCCCCACCCACCACCCCCCACCCCACCCCCCACCCCCCACCACCCCCCACCCCCCCCACACACCACCCCCCACAACCCCCTCCCCACCCCTCCCCACCCCCCTAACCCCCTCACCACACACGCCACACTCCAACCCCAAAGTTACCTAGTTTAAGGATTCCGGGCTCTTGTGCCGTGGTCTAAATGGCTTTAATCCATACGTTTCGATCGCAACTGCGATCGTAAACGACTGCGATGCAACGTATGGATTAAAGCCATTTAGACCACGGCACAACAGCCCGGAATCCTTAACTAGTATTTACTCCGGCCGTGAAAGCCTTCATTCTTACATTCTTCATCAAAGAAATTGAAATTGTTTTGTAATTTCAATATAATCTGCTAAGGAGAATTTTGGGATTAATTTTCTTATAACTATAAAAGTTACGAATTTTTAAGTGAAAAAATAACAGATAGTGTATTTTTTCTACTATTTTTCAAATTTTGGTGATTAAAATTTAATTAAATTAATAAAATAATACTAATGCGGTTCAAGCAAAAAGTCTCTGACATACCATATGAGGAGAAAAAAACAATTATATTATTTATTTTTAACTCTTTGAGCGGCCGCGACGTAAAATTCCGCTTTTAGATATTTCATTGGATGAATTTACCGTCCAGAATTTTGGAAAAAAGTACCAATGGAAGTAGGAACTTAATTATTGATCTCAAGTTAATTTCAAAAAAAAAATAAAATATATTACTTAGAGGCAGAAAAAAATTATTAAGTGGTTCTAAAGTAGAACCCATGGCGCCCAAAGGGTTTTAACAAAATATTGATGAAAAAAAAATGGAGATTGTCTTAAACTTCTCAAATTAAAAAAATCAAACTTTAAATTTTCTATTAAATTAGTTTTTGCTTTTAATGTGGAAAATGTGTTTTTAATCATAACCTTTTATAGAACAACATGAAATAAGTAAAAATCTTAAGAAACAAACAAAGTGTCAAAAAGAACCAAGTCCTCTTGATCTAAATTCAGTTTAAGGCTTAATTGTGGACCTCTTAAAAGTAAAAGATTTTACAATTATATTCCAAATGCAGCTTTACTAAGCTGCATTTGGAATATAATTTTTAAAAATGCTGTTAAACTTATTTATCAATTTATAATGGCTCTTTCTGTTTCCAGATGACCGATTCGATTTTTTTTTGCCGGAAAACTTCATTGAATCGTAAGTTTCTTTTACTTATATTTAACTTGGTCATGTTTTACGAATTTAGCAAGCAGTAAACTATTGCATGAAAATTATGTATAAAATTTCTATCAACTTTACTATTAGAGCTTTTAGGACTATCTTTTGTCCCAAAATGAAATAGAGAATTTCCAACTAGTTTCTTCAAATTTTCAATTTTTGCACTTACATCCCTTTGCTTCTCGCTGCCTCGTATTAGAAATACATTGCTAATAGGATAAGCTTGTATTTTGATAACTTCTTAATGATAAAATCTTTTGCGAAGTCTCCCTTAAACATCATAGAAAATTCCAATTATTCTCCTATATCGTATGAAATAACACTGAAATCACTAGGAATTTTGCTAACTAAATCCTACCAACACTCATTGATTAATGAAAACTATTTAAAAGAGAGAGAGAGAGAAAATAAAAGAAATAAAAGTGATTAAGAAAACATTTTTGCTAAGTTTTAAACAAAAAAAATTAGTTATAATTCAAACAATTACATTTAGTTAAAATTATGTATATATATATATATATATATATATATCCTTCATATAAGTTCACTTTTTTCTGCTTTACAGATGCTGTACGACAAAATCGATGCCGCAAAAACGCAAAAGATAAGAATATCGAATGGAGCATTTAAACTAGTCCTCAAGCATACACTGCTGGAACAAAAAAAAAAAATCAAATGTGAATGTTTCCTTAAAAAATACATTGTATAATAATTTTGTCATTTAATATTTATTTATTTTGTATTTCGCTGCATTTTGCACATGCTTACTTAATCTTCTGCTACATATTGTTTGGTTAAATTTAGATTTTATTATTGGGGAAACATTTATTAGGAGAGCTTGGACTTGAGTGAAGTAATTTATTGATTATGATTTGGTGAGTTTTTAATATTGTATTGTATTGTATTATATGACTGATGGATTTTTATTTGCGGATTTTCGAGTCTATTAAGTATCTGTTTTATTAAATTTATGTATGCTCAAATTTAAAATTCACCGAACAAGTTCTCTTACTTGTATAAAAATAAAGTTTTTAAATGATTAATTTTGTCAAGCAGTTGATTTATGAAACAATTTCGTTTCAGTCTTTCATCTTGTTTAATTTATAATTCTCTAATCTTAAAATTCGTTTTCATTGCAAAGGCTTGTATTGTACTGGGTCCAACTGTATATCTTTTATTTTTCAAAACTTAATGTCATAAAAAATTACATGTAACATAATGTATATCATAGTAATATTTTTTATTTAAATTTTATTCATTGCACATGTTAGCAATAAACTTGTTAATTTTCTTTTACTTGCTGTCGAGTTTTAGTGTTGCACTATATCTTTTTCTTTCTTCCTTTTTTTGCGACATTTTTTGTCTATTACCGATTTGTGCAGTAGATACATGTGTGAAGTATTCCTAGAGCAAAGGTTTCATATTTAATTCTTTATTTAATAGAAGAATATTCAAAAAGATCTGATATGGACCCTCACACTACTTCCTTTTACGTGTAAATTTCTTAGTAGATGCCTTAAGAGTTAAAATAGTGTTTGGAGTGAGCAAGATAACAATTCAAGCATTCACATCCCCTAGTTTGCCACGAAAAATTGCAAAAAAAAATGTTATACAATGAATAATTTTCTAAATATCTCTGATTTTAACTTCATTTAGTGGATTCTTCGCAGAATATCGCCAATAGCGCCAAATTGAGCCCACATTCAAAAAATAATTGTTTTCGCCACATTTGTCGCCAACTTGGCGATTCGTCGCCAAGTTAGCGTCAAATACTTGGCGACCAAAAGCTTGGCGATATATCGCCAAGTGGTCGCACCAATTCATATCACTTGTCTGCAATTAACAGTGATTTACCCCCAAAAGGGGGAAAACACCCCCTTGGGAACATTCGAATGCAACCACAAGGGGAGGTGCACAACTAGACGCCTCTCAAAGTCTATATTCCAATCTAGAAGCTTCTACGGTGGATAGTTTTTGAGTTATGCGACATACATACGTACATACAGACGTTACGAGAAAACTCGTCGTAATTAACTCGGGGGTGGTTGAAAAATATTTTTCGACTGGTTATATGTTGGTAGGTATAGATATGCACGTGCTGACAGGTCGAGAAAACTACTCAATATTCATTCGGGGGTGAGCAAAATCAAAATTTAGACCCAAAATTGAGTGATTTTTTTTTTTTTTTTTGCGATCAGAATGCATCTTTTTACTACGTAAGAGGAAGTAAAAAAGCCTTTCTGATGTTCATGGAAAATTTCTACATAATGCACGTTTATTACAGCGAACTTTCAAAGAGGGCTTTCATAAGCTACAGCACATATTAGCGTTAAAGACACGCTTGAAACGTCATTTCAACAGAAAGCGTTATTTTTTTTAACGTTGAAAAAAAAGCATAAGCCACGAAATATATTAGCGTTAAAAACACGATTGATACAAACGCAATTACAACGGACGGCATTAACGGTTTTTCAACGTTGAAAAAATGGTTGAAAAATAGCATAAACAATAAGACATATTAGCGTTAAAAACACGTTTGATACAAACGTCATTTTAACGTTTGGCGTTACCGTTTTTTCAACGTTGGAAAAAAAGGTTGAAAATTAGCATAAACATCGAGATATAGTAGCGTTGGAAACACGTTTGATACCAACGTTGTTTCAACGGAAAGTGTTGCGTTATTTTAAGGTTGAAACATTTGGTTGAAAAACAGCATAATCAACGAGACCTATTAGCGTTGAAAACACGTTTGATACTAACGTTGTTTCAACGGATGGCCTAACGGATTTGCAACGTTTAAACAACGTTTAAACAACGAATGTGTGCTACTTGGGATAGTTTCGCCAAAATCTCAGTGCAAGTACAAACGCCGGACATGTGAGCAGGACCTCCAAGAGCCATGGCGGGTCTCTTTTCAGTTTGGTCGCTGGGCACCCTTCCCCCATAAAACATGAAATTTATACTACTCCGACTTTAAGCCGGTCCCGCTTAAGGCCCTGGCCCTTAGCTTTTGCCTAGGTTGACATGGTCTCTCGTCGGGCCTGCACGTGAGCAGTAGGGTGGGGCGAAAAATAAAAAGTTTTTCAGATCAACTTCTAGTAGTTGCCAAAAGTTGTCTTTGGTGATAGTTAGCTTTTGTGCAAAATTTGAGAAAAATCGGGTAATATCTTCAGGGGGCGCTGCGATCGCAAAGTTTTATCATAGCTTTTATCGGGATTTTATGGTTAAAATATGAAAAATAATGCCGTTAGCTAATCTCATTGCATTTTTTTACTCATAAGATGTATTCATACATTCAAAGCATATGAAATAACTCACAAAAAATATTTTATATGATATATTTGTATTTCAAGCATTAAAAAAAAAAAAAAAACGTGAAAAAAAGTGATTTTTTTGAAATATAAATATATCATATAAAATAATGTTTGTGAGTCATTTCATATGCTTTTAATGCATGAAAACATCTTTTGAGTAAAAAATCTGGTATGGGCCCCACACTACTTCCTTTTACGTGTAAATTTCTTAGTAGTTGCCTTAAGTGTCAAAAAAAGTGCTTGGAGTGAGCAAGGTAACAATTCAAATATTTACTCCCCTAATCTGGCACGTAACAGTGCAAAAAATATTTAACAATATTTAATTTTCTAAATATTTGCTGATTTTAATATCATTCAGTGAATTTTTCGCAAAATATCGCCAATAGCGCCAAGTTGAACCCAAATTCAAAAAATATTTTTTTCGCCAAATTTGTCGCCAACTTGGTGATATGTCGCCAAGTTGGCGTCAAACACTTGGCGACCAAAAGCTTGGCGACATATCGCCAAGTGGTCGCACCAATTCATATCACTTGAGTCTGCATTGAAATTAACACTGATTTACCCCAAAAAAGGGGTAAAACACCCCCTTGGGAACATTCAGATGCAACCATAAGAGGAGGTGCACAACTAGACCATCCTCAGAGCCTACATACCAAGCTAGAAGCTTCTACGACATATAGATTTTGAGTTATGCGGCCCACATACATACATACGCACACACGTACATACAGACGTCACAAGAAAACTCGTCGTAATTAACTCGGGGGTGGTTGGAAAAAAAATTTCGGCTGCTTACATGTTGGTAGGTACATATGCACGTGCTGACAGGTCAAAAAAACTAAGGAATTTTCATTCGGGGGTGAGCAAAATCAAAATTTAGACTCAAATTTGAGTGATTTTTTTTTTCGCGGTCACAATACTTCCTTTACTACGTAAAAGGAAGTAAAAAAACGCAAAGAGACTAGCTAAAGGCATTCTTTTTGATATTTTAACCATAAAATCCATAACAAAGCTATGGTAAAACTTTGCGATCGCAGCGCCCCCTGAAGATATTACCGATTTTTCTAAAATTTTGCACAAAAGCTAACCATCACCAAAGACAACTTTTGGCAACTATTAGAAGTTGATCTGAAAAACTTTTTATTTTTCGCCCCACCCTAGTGAGCAGTCTGCTGACCGTATCACTTCACGGGTAGAAATTTCGTTTGTCATCTTTCAGCGATGAAATAGTGAGATTAAATTCTACATAGCGAGTAAGAGATCGGGGCACGTCAAAATTGTGGAATGAGCAAAAGTTTGCTACAACCTAGTTGCCCGTAGAAATCTCAGAATGATCTGTCCGTCAAAGGGTTAATTTTGTAATGGGTTTCCGAGTGCTAAGTTATACAGCTTAGCTTTCGGAAGCTTTAAACTTTTCGCATTGAAAACGTTTGGAGAAGGTAGTATGTAGTATGTCGAAGCTTTGCTCATTGCTAATAATGCATACCCAATTTTAACCATCGTTTTATAGTTTTGACAAATGAAAACAAAGCAGTTTTTTGTTTTAGCTTTTATAAACGCGCACTGCATGGTAAAAGACTTTTTGAGTACATTGAATGGGAAACACTCGAAAGCTAAGAACGTATCAGTTTTATGAACCACATGATTTGAAATGACGTTTCCTTTGATCCGGGCATGCGGTGCGAAATCGGAATTCTGACAGACAGAAGATCCAACTCCAAGAAAAACGGTGGACACAAGATTCAAACCAAAAAGTCAAAAGAAGGAAGATGCGTGGACAGATGAGGACAAGTTTTTTGGGTAGGTAGGACAAAAGGTCTAGCTTTTTGAACTGGACACAAAGTCACTTCACTCACTTTCTGAAGCATTTTCTGCGACTCCTCCAACCTCAGCTCGTTCCTCCTCACATTCTCGGCCACCTGGGCTCTAACCGCGTCCACCGTCTCCCGAACGTCGAGAATGCGCCGCTCGTAAAGTTCCTTCACTCGAATTCTCTTGGCCACCAAGCTCTTGTAGTGTTCCTCCTCTTGGGATAACTTCTCTTGGAAATCTGAGACTGATGCAAAACATGTTTGTTACGATTAAGAAAGTGTTAACTTTGATTGGTTAATTAAGCAATGGAGACATTTCATGGTAAATTACGTTATATTTTGACCAATTCTTCGGCGTTTAGCACCTCTGTGTAAACAAATAATGTTATATAAACCTTGTATAAAAGTGATTTATGAAAATGGCAATCAAATGGCACAAAGAGGGAATCTTTGTGTAACGCAAGTTACTGTTTTATTTTTGGCTGCTAAATTTTGTAACATTTAAATGCATCAAAAATTTTTGCATTTTAATTTCGCTTTTGATTGCCTATTTCATGAATCACTTTTTTACAAGGTTTATATTACATTATTTGTTTGCACAGAGGTGCTAAACGCCGAAGAATTAGGCAAAATGTAACGTAAGTTACCATGGAATGTCTCAGTGGACAGCAGATCGCAACGCCACTAATCAGAGCCAGACTAGAGCATCAAATCGTGCTTATAAAAACTTACGGTTTTCTTCTTTTTCCTGGCTGATGATTGATATAGCTTGCAGATGATCCCATTCCGCTTCCAATATCATATCTTGCTTCTGCTCCGCAAGAGCCTGCGTGTGTACAAGACAAAGAAGAATCTACATTTCTAATGAATATATGATAATGTGTACAAAGTTTGTCGCTACTCGAGCAACCCAGGTCCGTCAATTGGGGGATCAGGAAGCCCCTTCCTCCAAACTTTGGGAAATTAGAGTATTTACATATGTAAGTGAGAGCATGGATTTTGCTGTTTTTTGGTATAATTTACCTTTAGTATATACGCTTCCCCCCCCCCCTCCCGGAAAATTTTTAAATAACAGGACTAGAGCAAGTTGTCGCATTTATTTCTTCGAAAAAATATTTTATGTGCATTTGAACCAGTAAAATAAATATCAGAAATTTTAAATCATGTTCGAAAATGTGACCTAATTATTCGCTTCTTTAGCTGTATGGTTTTTAAAAGTAGAAATGTGTAACGGATGTTAAATGAACTAAATAAGAGAGCGAGAGTAGGTAAAATATAGTAGCAATGTGAAAAGTAGTAGCATAGTAAAGATTTATTTTGAAACGTTTCTCAGTCTACTTATATATTTAGCAGATAACTATTCTTCTTGAGTGTGTGTAGGTATTTAGGCTTACTGACCAGATACGCTCCAGAAGAAAGAAATTTTGGTTACTGGTATCTTAGATGGTGACTGGTATTTTGATGCAGCTCAAAATGCTTTATTCAAGGTTAAAATTTGGTCTCGTTATATCCAATTTTAAGTAGAATGATTGGAGCTGATTTAATAGCAGAAAAGTCCTATACTTTTGACTTTAATGGATTATTCAAGCTTAAAATAATAACACAAGATTAACTTTTCATGAAAATCCTAGATCAATTAGAACACTATTAATATCTATTTTTAAAACTGCTTAAAATTCTAAAACAAGGTTCCCCTAAATATTTATCGATTGCGTGTCGTTAAGTCAGTATCATTTTGCTACTGAAAGTCTATTTTATATTGTATTGAAATGCATGCGCAAGTTTTTTGAGTTAAATCTAAGAGTCTGGTACAAATTTTTGCAAGTGTTTATGATGAGTTCTGTACAAATCTGTATTGAATATGATAAATGAATTCATGTTAAATATGACGATGTAAATGGCACATTTTTTTATCATGAAACAATACTATCAAAAATAGTATTATTAATCGCATAATATTATCTAAATTCAAAACTCATGCATTTTAAGCTTAGAAAAGTATATACCTTGCTTTTTCCATCTTAAACTATTACAAAATGTTTTTCCTCTGCAAGTGATCTAACAGAATTTTTTTAAGTGTACTAAATGACTTCGTTTCTTGAAAAAACACGAGGACTTTACGGGCGACCTTCTTCAAAAGTCCAAGGATGTTAACCATATCTCTTTGGTATTGGCAGGCCCGTCATTTGGTGGGGCGGGGGGGGGGCAGAGGGGTCAATTGCCCCCCCCCCCCTGACTTTGAGAAATCCATGTATTTATATAAGTGGGCGTAGTTTTTATTGTTTACTGGTGAAATTGTGTTGTGTTTTTACCCTTTGCCCCCCCCCCCCTTAGAAAAACTTGAAATGACGGGCCTAGGTATTTGGAATTAGAATAGTAGTTTGCCTCTAGAAACATAACCTTTTCGATTACAGATAAGTAACTGAACAAAATTATGCTAACATTGAGTTGAATTTCGAAAGTATCTACCATAATTGAATCGGTGAGTGCATAAACAACGTCAGTCCAAGAACTTCAAATTGTTCAGGAGAGAGAGAAAACGTCTTAGTTCTAACATTGTTTCTACTAGTATCAACGTTCAAATAACATATCTTTCGAATTAGTTACCTGACTGACGTGATTTTTGACCTCAATATGCATCTTGCCTCCCACAGCTTGTTTTCATAAAAAAAAAAAAAACCGAACTTTCGTGACTGATATTTTTGCACTCACCGATTCAATTAGAAAGCTAAAGAAAATTTGCACTCACTAATACTTTAGCTTCCAGATCCAGTTCTATGTCATGGTATTTTTGTCTTGTCTGTAATTTTTCTGTCTCCTGTAGCTTGATTTCCTTCGCCGAGTCGTGGTCATATTGCCTTTTCATTGTCTCAAATTCCAGTTGAAGCTTTTTCATGTCCTCAACCTTCAAAGAGAAGAACATAAACACGCTCTTTAAAAATACTACTGTTGCAGTCAGATCAAGGAATAAGTACAGCCTGTATCAAACTCAAAATTCTCAGCTCTTTAACTTTTTGTTCTACTAACCTGCTATATAAACTTAAATTTGTTTAATATGTGCTTAGGAAAGCCTTTCAGTTGCTGTTTTGAAATGTAAGAAGAGAAAGTGCTTGTGTTGAGTTTCTCTTTTCAATTTACCAGACATTTTGCTGGTTTTATTCAAATGAAGATGATGTGGGGCTTTAGCTCAGTGGTTCCCAACCTGTGGGTCGCTACCCCAAATGGGGTCACGAAGTATTTCCTATTGGGTCGCGACATTATCCTCCGATTAAAAAAAATATATTATTACACAGTATCAAAACTAATGTGTTTACAGGAAAAAATAAGATCACTTTGCCGAAAGTAATCTTCCCTGGAAGCTTCGTCAACGCCACGGCTGAAAATGGCCACCGCAGATGCGGCCTAAACGTCTGGATCAACTCTACTCAGACCACGGCACAACAGCCCGGATTCTCCAAATAATATTGATACCGGCCGTGAAAGCCTTCACGCTTACATTACGTCTATCTCTTTATTTTCTCACGCCTTTGTTCAGTTATCTCTATCTCTACTAATAATAAATCTGAAGGTTTGTCTTTTTTTCTGTCCTTCTGTCTGTCTGTCTGTTACGCGCGTAGCGCCCAAACCGTTCGGTCGATTTTCATGCCACTTGACAAAAAATTAGTTTGTAGCATGTAGTTTTGCACCTCGAAGCGATTTTTCGAAAATTCCATTTTGTTCTTTTTCTATTCGAATTCTTAGCAGAAATTCGATAAAATAGGGAAGAAGAAATATTTCATACACATTTTCAAGCCTTATGTCATTCGAAAGCTTGAAATTTTCTGCACAAAATGAAGTTTTTTCGAAGTTTCTACGATCATCAGGAGAGCTGTAACAATTGTTTTTAGAATCCCGAAATTCAAGGCTTATCTTCAGTAAAGCAAGCCAAACGATTCTAAAATGGTTAATGAAATGAATTATTTTATCAACGGAAATCAACTTTTAATGTTGTTACCATGGTTACGTTTTTATTTCGTTTATTTGTTTCGTTCTTTTTCCATTAATAATTTCAAAAATGTATTTGTTTTTGTAGCAATCCAAACTCCAAGCCTTATTAAAATTAGTCAAATGAAATATAATAAAATCGTGATAAGATGGCACCTGTCAATCAAATGAGAAATCGAGTCCTTTCTTTAAAAAAGGTAGTGAAGGAAGAAACTGACGCGTACCATTTTTGTGAGTTTAGAGATATTTTGGCTATCTGACGAGTTGTGTAGAAGAGGGAAACATTGTTTAACTAAAATGAGGTCAAAAAAGAAACAACATGATAGTAAACCATTCTAAATTTATCGTCTGGCAAAACATATTTTATTTCCTTTTTTTTTTATTTCAATATAAATTGCAGTAAATGGCTTGAGTGAACGAGTTTGGCTTTTAATTTATCATTTTCTGGTTGATGTTTGTCGATGTTTATTATTTTTATTATCATGGTGAAGAATAATGCACGAAATTTCTATTATTTTGTTTTTGAAGTTAGGAAAGAAAACTTTCTTCTTCTTTTAAACTTTGGTAAGATTTCTGTGAGCAGCAAAATTGTTCTTATTTTCTCTTTTGGCTTATTTTTGTGCATCTCCCCTTGGGGTTGCATTCGAATTTCCCCAAGGGGTTTTTTACCCCTTTTATGGGGTAAATCAGTGTTAATTTCAATGCAGACAAAAGTGATATGAATTGGCGCGAGCACTTGGCGAAATATCGCCAAGCTTTTATTCGCCAAGTGTTTGACGCCAATTTGGCGACATATCGCCATGTTGGCGGCAAATTTGGCGAAAAAATTTATTTTTTTTATTTGGGTTCAATTTGGTGCTATTGGCGATATTTTGCGAAAAATCCACTGAATGATGTTAAAATCGGCGATATTTAGGAGATTAATCATTGAAAAACATATTTTTGCATTGTTTTGTGGCAAACTAGGGATGTAAATGTTTGAATTGTTATCTTGCTCACTCCAAGCACTATTTTAGCACTTAAGGCATCTACTAAGAAATTTACACGTAAAGGAAAGTAGTGTGGGGTCCATGCCAAATTTTTATATCATTCTTTAAAAGAATTATAGTTGAATAACTAAAATAGAGTATTTTTTCTGCTATATCAATTTTTTACAAATGAATTTTTAATTTTATACCACGGGCAAAGCCGTGCGGGTACCGCTAGCTAATAATAAAGCTGAAGGTTTGTCTTTCTTTCTGTCCTTCTGTTTGTCTGTCTGTTACGCGCGTAGCGCCCAAACCGTTCGGTCGATTTTCATGCCACTTGACACAAAATTAGTTTGTAGCATGTAGTTTTGCACCTCGAAGCGATTTTTCGAAATTCCATTTCGTTCTTTTTCTATTCGAAATCTTAGCAGAAATTCGATTAAATAGGCAAGAAATATTTCATACACATTTTCAAGTCTTATGTCATTCGAAAGCTTGAAATTTTCTGCACAAAATGAAGTTTTTTCGAAGTTTCTACGATCATCAGGAGAGCTGTAACAATTGTTTTTAGAATCCCGGAATTCAAGGCTTATCTTCAGTAAAGCAAGCCAAACGATTCTAAAATGGTTAATGAAATGAATTATTTTATCAACGGAAATCAACTTTTAATGTTGTTACCATGGTTACGTTTTTATTTCGTTTATTTGTTTCGTTCTTTTTCCATTAATAATTTTAAAAATGTATTTGTTTTTGTAGCAATCCAAACTCCAAGCCTTATTAAAATTAGTCAAATGAAATATAATAAAATCGTGATAAGATGGCACCTGTCAATCAAATGAGAAATCGAGTCCTTTCTTTAAGGCAGGGATTCAAGTGAAACAGGCCATCGCAAATTACAATCGCTACTGGAAATGAATTACATTAGAACGTTTCTTGATAAAAACATCGTGACGTCAGCGTGTCGTTTGCCTATGAAAAACGAGCTAGATAAAACGTCACAGCCTACTTGGCGAATAAGAGGAGATAGCTGAGTGCTTGTGAGCTCTTATTGGCTCCACCCGTAGTGACGTCATGCCAATTTAAGTTGATGATAATGTAATTCACTTCCAGTAGCGATTGCAATTCGAAGCGATCGCAGTGCTGTTTCACTTGAATCCCTGCCTAAAAAAGGTAGAGTAGGAAGAAACTGACGCGTACCATTTTTGTGAGTTTAGAGATATTTTGGCGATCTGACGAGTTGTGTAGAAGAGGGAAACATTGTTTAACTAAATGAGGTCAAAAAAGAAACAACATGATAGTAAACCATTCTAAATTTATCGTCTGGCAAAACATATTTTATTTCCTTTTTTTTAATTTCAACATAAATTGCAGTAAATGGCTTGAGTGAACGAGTTTGGCTTTTAATTTATCATTTGCTGGTTGATGTTTGTCGATGTTTATTGTTTTTATTATCATGGTGAAGAATAATGCACGAAATTTCTATTATTTTGTTTTTGAAGTTAGGAAAGAAAACTTTCTTCTTCTTTTAAACTTTGGTAAGATTTCTGTGAGCAGCAAAATTGTTCTTATTTTCTCTTTTGGCTTATTTTTGTGCATCTCCCCTTGGGGTTATATTCGAATTTCCCCAAGGGGGTTTTTACCCCTTTTATGGGGTAAATCAGTGTTAATTTCAATGCAGACAAAAGTGATATGAATTGGCGCGAGCACTTGGCGAAATATTGCCAAGCTTTTAGTCGCCAAGTGTTTGACGCCAATTTGGCGACATATCGCCATGTTGGCGGCAAATTTGGCGAAAAAATTTATTTTTTTTATTTGGGTTCAATTTGGTGCTATTGGCGATATTTTGCGAAAAATCCACTGAATGATGTTAAAATCGGCGATATTTAGGAGATTAATCATTGAAAAACATTTTTTTTTGCATTGTTTTGTGGCAAATTAGGGATGTAAATGTTTGAATTGTTATCTTGCTCACTCCAAGCACTATTTTAGCACTTAAGGCATCTACTAAGAAATTTACTCGTAAAAGGAAGTAGTGTGGGGTCCATGCCAAATTTTTATATCATTCTTTAAAAGAATTATAGTTGAATAACTAAAATAGAGTATTTTTTCTGCTATATCAATTTTTTACAAATGAATTTTTAATTTTATACCACGGGCAAAGCCGTGCGGGTACCGCTAGTTTACTTCTAAAATCGTATGAGCCGTAAGCTATGGAAGTAATAGTCTTCAAAACGGTACCAGAAATCAAACTTACGTTTTTTTCATGTTCCTTTCTGGTAATGAGAACATGTCCTACATTTTCCACAAACTCAGTATTCTGAGCATCGCCCACTTTCCAGACAGAAAACGTTCCGTCCCTCCCTGCTACATGCAGACGATTTCCACTGTCATACACGATCATCTGAAAAAGAAGGGAAAAGTTAAATTGGTTTGATATGATATGTGGTTTGATTTTTCGAAGGTATGGTGCAGTAAGAACTATTTTTGGCCAATGACTGCCTAGGTTTTCTGGATGCAGTGAAAGCAAAGTTGCTGAAAAATCCAAAGTAGAGATTTCATACATAACCATGATGTGAAATATCTTAAACATAAAACTGAAGAAAATATATCAAAACCATGAGAAATTTGAATGACGATTGACAAGTAATATTATTTAGATACGAAGGCTTAATTTTTTATCTGTTTTTTATAGTTTATAAAAATAGTCACGTGCTTCAGATCAAACATCCAATTTAAATCAAAAGTATTTATAGATTAGTCGGGCATTGGTTGTCAATAGTAAGCCGCAGATGCTATGAGACTGAAGTTCAATATTTAGCTAGCATTTAAATCTTTTGACTATACAATTATCGAACTGAACAGACGTATAACGTGAGTCATTGGCAGCAATAGATTAAGATGGTCGGCATGCTTGGAGAAACTCAGAAAATAATCCCATTAAAATTGTAACAGTCAAAATACCTGATTCTTGAGCTGAAGTGGTATTTTTTAAAGAAGAAGATACTTTTAAACTCCTGAATTTAGTAACCTTTTGAAATCAAAACTGCTTTAAGCAGACTGTGTATTGAAAATGTATGGAAGAGATATTTAGATTATGTGTGAGGCTGGACAAAAAGAAAAGTGCCCTAACATGTGCTGCAATGATACTATTAGTTGAAACGGGACCCCCGGAAAAAAGCGCGAACGTTCTTAGGTCCATCCTAGGAAAGAAGGAATACGCACGAGTCACAGAGGTCCCGGTTGAAATCACAAGATCTGACTCGTACGTTGGCAATTAAATTCTAGCAGAATTAGAGATGTAAAATTTCCGGAAATTTTGAAGTGATGGAAAAAAACCGGTTTTTTTCCTGTTTTTTTCCGGAAAAATTGGAAAAAAATGAAAAATTGACTTTTTTACAATTAAAAAGAGCGTTTTTTAATAGTTTTGTTTTTCTTGGACCATTTAAAAGGTTAATCATTAAAAATATATGCAATCAACACATATTATTTTTCCTGATGACATAAATACGCATAATTAGGTAGGTTTTAATAGGAAAAAAAATAGCCTTTCTGTTTTATGACTCAAAGCTTTCTTGGTCAAACCCCACAAA
>JAXGGA010019918.1:0-19166 GCA_038373865.1 Uloborus plumipes
GACCCCAAGACATTTTGGGGAACTGCGTTTTAAATTATCGCCATTGCCGAAGGCACATGGTTGGGTGGAGGTAAAGAAAAGGGAGATTGCCACTACCCTTACAGAATTTCGGCACTCTGGTTCCCACCAGATGGAGGCACTTGGGCTCTTACAATAACGATGAAAACCTATGGCCGTTGACGATTTTGCACAACTCGAAAATTCGTCAAATGAATACTTGGATCGTAGATTTTAAACCCGCTCCCAGAGGCACTTGTGGCAAAGGTGGAAACATCACGCAAAAAAAAAAAAAAAAAAAAAATTACCGTTAAAATGCAGCATTTAGGAATCAGGGAATTTCAATCTCCCCTATTTACTTCCCCTATAATATTTCATCCTTCCGGATATTAAAAATTGAACAAATACAGTCTGCTCACGATTGCTATGGAATTGATGAACGTCCCGTTAATAGGGAAAAATCGCCAAGTATTGCCTCCCTATAAATTTGAATGGTTTTCGTCGCAAAAGTTAAAAGCCATCATCGCTGATACTCTGGGAAGGTTATTGAACTGCCCTTTGACAAATCCCATCTCCATAGTGAATTAATGGACTCAAACTAATTGATAATGGAAGGGAGAAACACCCCACAATAAAAATACAGAAAAGCTGCTTTTCAATTTTTACGGGTAAAAGGCTGAAATTATAGCCATCCCCCGTCACTGGTTTCATTTCTCCAGGCGTGCTTTTTTTGCGCGTTAGCTTTTTAAAAATTCATGAAAAATCAAGCATTGTGCTCTAAAATTCGGAGCTGGTTAATTTTTGTGTTTTGTAAGTCTCTCAACAATATCTAGCAGTCAAAGTTGGAATATTTAATAGTTCAAAACTTCCCTCTTATCTCAAACCGCCAAAAGCTGCCAAAAAAACCCTCCAAATCTGCAGCTGTGCTGGAGTTCAATTGTAAGTACCTCGCTTGTAAACCAGACGTCAGTCCTTCGATCTCATCTGCGGTCAGCCAGTACCTTTGTATAATCCAGTAAGTAACCGCCTCTGAGTCAGGGCTAAGGTAGAAACATGCAATTCACCACCAGCTCGATTATTCCATCCATGGACTGCAGATTCGTGCTTGTTATGCACTCATCAGCATGGACTGCGAAGCAAAGACGCTGGAGGTAAAAATTTTCTTGTTAGAGCAAAGAGAGCTAACAAAAACTGGCAGCTAATGTGAGATTAGAACACCAGCCAGCGACCGCTCATGTTCTAATTTCACATAAGCTACCAGTTTTTGCTGGCTCTCTTTGCTCAAAAAGAATATTTTTACCTCCAGCTCGTTTGATTCCGATTCCATGCTGATGAGTGCCAAAAAGCACGAATCTGCAGCCCATGGATGGAATAAACGAGCTGGTGGTGTATTGCAAGTACCTATATGGCTTGAAAAGCCCTTAACAACGTTTCATCACACAATGATTGCTTCCTAGTTCAGACACCGGCATCCACTTTGCGAGGTACCCTTTGAATGCAGCGAAGTGTACTGCCGTGGGCAGGTAAACGGCAGTATCTGCAAAAATGAGTTTTCGAGATAATTGAAGAAACGCGTTTTTGATTTCCCACAAAGATCAATAAAACATTGAACTTCGAACATATAGGCGATACTATATGTTTATACCGATATATTTTTCGGGTAATCGATTGCATTTTGATTTTGCAAGCGCATAGAGAGGTAAAGCAGATACTGCCGTTTACCTGCCCTTTTCACTCTAATGAGCAGTTTGCACATGTGAGGAATAAGCGATATTTAAGTTATTTGCGATAAATTATGACTCACTATTTCCGAAAATGCGCTTTTCCATGCAAACAAACCTTTGTGTTAATTAATATTTAATCTTAAAGTGAGAGAAAATTGACGAAATGTCACATGACGCGCAAACGCGTCGTGATTGGCCTGACGTCACTGTGCCCTTTGCTACTTTGTTTACATTTTCGCTACGGTAGTATGCTGGCCAAAGCAATGATCGGTGTTTTAGTCAGGTTCAATAATGTTCTTTAACCTTCTAATATAGCTTTTTATTGTGTTTAATGACTGCTGTGTCCCTTCTAGATTGTAATAGACAGTTATGAGTGCCAAATATTGTATCTTCGGCAGATCTGAGATTGTTTACTGTGCTCAGTGCCGGTTCCACAATTTTTCTTAGCCGTTGTTAAACATCCTAAATGCCCCTTTTCCATCAAGTTTTTAATGGTTTTCCCACGCAAAAATGAATGTTTAACTGCTGAAACGGCAAAAAAAGTATTTTCGTTACATTTTCACATCTGTAGTGTAAGTGGAATGTGTGCATTATATTGGTGTGGTTTAAAATAGTACCTTCGAACATTTTTCTCGTTTGTAATTTTAAATTGGGAATACACTCATGGTTTTTACTGTACAGCTATGCTATAACTTGTTTCAATGACATTATTGAGCTACTTAAAAATAAAAGAAAGTACGTATCTACTGTACATGGTTATTTTCTAGCTGAAAACTTCGCTATCATCATTAGACTCTCTTGTTTTTTTTTTTTTGAAAAATATGATTAAAAACCTTTGGTGGTCAAAGCCAACAGAATGTTAGTAGACTTTGACATTGACTTCCTTTTATCTTTATCATGAACAAGGAGTGAATGTTTAATAATTAATTGCATTTTCTTATTTGCCTAATAATTACCAAACTTTCATTAGTGTATTATGTAACATTCAAGTAAATAAAAATAAAATGCAGCTCTCTCTTTGGAAATGAAAAGTTCAGAACTGAAAAATAGTCGAAAGAAAAGAAACTGGATAATAAATCTAATTCATAATTATAAGGTATAAAATTGTAAAGCTTCATTAAATTGCTTCCATGGTTCTACTGTGTGCACAGTATAATCCAATAAAAACCTTGGTTGATCTAAAATCAGTAGAATGCTAACTAAATTCAATATTGATTTCCTGTGTACTGAGTCCTAAATCAGATAACTACTGCTTAATTTTTATTAATTAATACCATTAGCTTGATAATTGTCTTAATTTAATTTTCTATTGCATTATGCAGCATCCAAGTAAATAAAAAAATGCATGTCGTAATTTTCAATTCAATCTTTTTTTTTTTATTTTTTTTTAACACAAAAATAGACAAATAAAATACAGACCTCTCTGCGGAAATGAAAAACTAAGAAGTAAAGCATAGTAATTTCGAAAAAAAATTCCAGCACATAATTACAAACTACAAGAATGTAAAGCTTAATTTGTACCTGCCATAGTTTTGTTACTTAATCAACATGATCCAATAAAAGCCTTATTAATTGGATTGAAATCTACTTCATGTTCTTTTTGTCATTGATCATGAAGTTAATATTTAATAATTGATTTAATTACTTGCTTAATGATTACCTCTATTAAAGCGCTTATTATGCAGTATTTCAATATAAAAATAAATAAATAAATAAAAATTTAAAATAAAGAACAAATGACAGGGGGGGGGGGTTGAAACAGTGAATAAAATACTGTAAAATAACTTAGTCTCGCAAGCTGTAATTTTCGTGAAAACGGAAGTATCGGCGATTTCGCAAGCAGAAAATTTCGCGAAATTTAAATAAACAAAACCGAAACGTGAGAAAAAAAAAATGCTCGAGGCTAAAATTTTCGCGATTCGGGCCTGCTGACAAAAAAAAGGAGATTTATAGTAAATATGAAAATAGTGATGCGAAAAATGCAATACAAGGTACAGATAAATTGGCCTCTAAGGTGTGCTATAGTTAATATAATCTGTTTAAAATTGGGTGATTAAAGTCAATTAAATGTTGAACTGGATTCACTATTAATTTCTCATCTTTGTTATGAAATCAGAAATTAATATTTAATAATTATTATCCTATCAATTAGTATAAAAACTAGTTCAATCTTGATATTTTTACTGCTAAAAATGTTCCTATTATTATTTTCACACGGCAAAAAACTAAACGATTTTTTAATATTTAACAATGAAATTTAAAATAACTTATTTACTTGCCGAAAAATTATCCTTACAGCACTAATGAGAGGTTTTGTTTGATAGTTTATTGTTCTTTTTCTCATCGCATTTATCCATGCTTTTCGTTTGGTAGGATCTTTTGGAACGCTAAAAAATAGCTTGTCAGGCGTATTATAGGTTGCATTTTTGCAACAATGGACAAGGCAATATACTTAAAACTTACCCTTTTAAGTATCTGCCATGCTCTAAATTTGAAAAATAGGTAGTATTTATCAAAAGTAGGGAACCACAACTCTAAAACGCACGCCGAATCGGTCTTCTCCTAGATTGGCGAGGCGCCGCTGTGCATTGTGACGTCACATCAGCGGCCATCTTGATTACAGTGTTTTCCCGCCAAATTTTTAAAGCCAACTTTAAATATTAATATCTTTTCTCACAGAGATCGTATAATTTAAACATAGATATCGTTTTTCACGTCTTTTTCAGCTCTATATTTTGGAACTAAGAACGAAAAACGTGCAAAGAGCTCATTGTCATGCGGAATTGACTGGCGGTCGGCAGTAACTGCACAGTATTCTACTAAATGTCCAGTATTTACATATTCGACAACATGCGGAGTAGATATGTTATTATGAAATATATTATTGCATTGTGAATGATATGTTTTATTTAAAAATATACATAAATACCGTGTATCCACTTGATATAGATTTAATATAAACGTACGCGAAATATAATTAAAAAATATAATGAACTGTATTGTATTATGGAAAATATGAAACAAAACTTGATGATTCTTCAGCCATTTTTACTTCCTTTTACTTAGTAAAGGAAGTATTGTAATCACAAAGAAAATTTCACTCAAAATTCGGTCTAAATTTTGATTTTGCTCACCCCCGAATGAATGTTGAGTAGTTTTTTCGACCTATCAGCACATGCATATGTACCTACTAACATATAAACAGCCGAAATATCCTTTTCGACCATGCCCCAGTAAATTACGACGAGTTTTCTCGTGACGTCTGTATGAACGTATGCATATGTGCGTATGTATGTATGTATGTTTGTATGTATGTGCGTATGTATGTATGTATGTCGCATAACTCAAAAACTATATGCCGTAGAAGCTTCTAGTTTGGTATGTAGGCTCTGAGGGTGGTCGTTGTGCACCTCCCCTTGTGGTTGCATTCGAATGTTCCCAAGGGGGTCTTTTACCCCTTTGTGGGGTAAATCAATGTTAATTTCAATACAGGTTGAGTGATATGATTTGGTGCAACCACTTGGCGATATATCGCCAAACTTTTGGTCGCCAAGTGTTTGCCGCCAAGTTGGCGACAAATTTGGCGAAAAAATGATTTTTTTTTAAAATTTGGATTCAATTTGGCGCTATTGGGCACATTTTGCGAAAAATTCACTGAATCATGTTAAAATCGGCGATATTTAGAAAATAAATCATTGTAAAACATTATTTTGCATTGATTCGTGACAAACTGGGGGTGTAAATGTTTGAATTGTTATCTTGCTCACTCTAATGCACTATTTTAACACTTGAGGCATTTATTATGGAATTTAAACGTAAAAGGAAGTAGTGTGGCGTACACACCAGATGTTTTAAAATTACTACAAATCAGTTAATGCTTTGTACTTTGCATCAAAACAAGAAATCACTTTGAGAAAAAGAGCGCTTGAAATGCTTGTTGTGCTGACGATTTTTTTCATAGTACTATTAAAAATGCAACAGCTAGGGATTAAACTGCAAAAACTATCGTCTGTTAGTATGAAAGCAACTGTAATTAAAAGAAAACAAAACAATGTAAATAAAACCATTTCATTGCTGCATTTTTGTTTGTCGTCTGCCAAGTTTGGCTTGTGTATCTTTGAAATCGTGAAAAATATTGTCTGCTAGTGGAGAGAAACTTTATTTGAAAGAAAAAAATCTGGTATGGACCCCACACTACTTTCTTTTACGTGTAAATTTTTTTAGTAGATGCCTTAAGTGTTAAAATAATGCTTGGAATGAGCAAAATGACAATTGAAACATTTACGCCCCAAATGTACCACGAAACAAAGCAAAAAATAATTTACAACAATTCACTTTCTAAATATCGCCGATTTTAGCATCATTCAGTGGATTTTTCGCAAAATACCGCCAATAGCGCTAAATTGAACCCAAACTCATAAAATATTTTTTTCGCCAAATTTGTCGCCAGTTTGGCGATATGTCACCAAGTTGGCGACAAGCACTTGGCGACTGAAAGCTTGGCGATATATCGCCAAGTGTTAACGCCAATTTATATCACTTAAGTCTGCTTTGATATTAACACTGATTCACCCCAAAAGGAATAAAACACCCCCTTGCGAACATTCAAGTACAACCAATGACCTCCCGTGACCTCCCATTAGGGCACCCCTACTTTCGCTTAGTTTAAGTACAAAGGAAAACGATTTTTGCGGCTTGTTGCAAGTTTTGCACAGCGATTCATATTATGTTCATCCTGCAGACATGCAGATACTGCCGTTTACCTGCCCACAGCGATGAAAAATGCAGTTACTGCTAATTACCATTGGTTAAAAAACAGTTTTTTTTCATCGGAAACCAAAAAAAGATGCTTGTACCATAAAACTAATGTAACATAGATTTCAAAAATGCAAAAAAATGAAAATCGAAAAATTTGCAGTTACTGCCCTTTACCTGCCCACGGCAGTGTAAACTTTTGGATGAAAAGTCATCTACGAAAAGCTAAATTTCGTTTCTTGGATGACTTTCACTTTCCATCCTGAAGCTCACGCTTCTCGCATTGAGAAAAGAGTTCCTTGTAACCCCGAGACGTGTCTTCAGCAGTCTGGCAACTTACGTATTAATTCCGCCGCAACTACAGATTTGGCGGTTAAAAAAATATTTGGAGGTTTATTTGGCATTTTTTGGTGGTTTTAAATAACTGCGTGGTCAATAACCCTTGGTCTGGGTCAAAAGAACAGAGTGTTCTTCATGGCCCCATCCGGGTTAAACCACGAGTTGTGGTAGGTACGGGGAAGACTGGAGTGTGTGAAGTGATCTATAACCACCAAATCTGTAGATGCGGTGGCTTTAACACGTGAATACCTTAAATTTAAATGCATGATTGTTAATATTCCCCTCCCCCTTTTTTTAGTTTCTAAGAACGGTACAACATGTTTACTTATGGTGCTTTGTTCTCTCGCATCTTTCATTCGGAGGTAAGCTAGTTTTTAATTTAAAAAGGAAATAATTAAATTAGAAAGTTTACAAATACCTTTGTGCTATTGATATAGAGAAAATTACGGTATACGCCCAAAATGTCGCGGGCCAAAATGTCGTGGCCAAAATGTCGCCGGGAAAAACGTCGCGGGCAAAAATGTCGCCTGTCCAAAATGTCGCGGGTAAAAATGTCGCCGGTCCAAAATGTCGCCGGTCCAAAATGTCGCAGGTAAAAAAGGTCGCCGGTCCAAAATGTTGCGGGTCAAAATGTTGCCAGTCCAAATGTCGTCAGACAAAAATGTAGAATGTCCAATATTGATACACTTTGTCCCAAAAATTAAAACATACGAAAAGGCTTTTTTTCACCAAATTAGCAAAAGATTGTTAAATGCTGTTGATGAACGTGTGCGTTAACAATAGCATGAACTAAAATTTTTGAAAAATACTATAAAAAATTTACCCTTTCGGTTTGTAACTGTTTCGAGCGTTTTCCAAGAAACAAATAGTTTTTAAATTCGCGTACGTTATTTATTTACAATAGCTTATTTCACCGTGACTCGCTATCTACCAACTTTAAAACGAATAGATTAGCAGCCCAAGACAAGTTTAATTGATATCGAAAAGAAAATTTAAGTGTTAAGAAAGAAGTTGAAGAACAATGAAATGAATAAAACAGACATACAATGTTCGAAACTTGGCTTTTGTTAAAATTTCTTACATAATGGAAAGCAAGTCTATATTATTTAATAACTAGCAGTACCCGCACGGCGATGCCCGTGCAAAAAATGTAAAGGAAGTCAACTGAATAAATTTAAATTTATTCCAACCCTCTGAAGTAAGTAAAATAATTATTAAATATAATGTAATAGTTAATACGAAATAAAAATTACTAATAATTATGCATTTATCAACAATAAATGAACTTTATATATCGTATTTTCTGACCGGTTGACCTTGAATGATGCTCCATCCGCACGCTCTCGGCAATGTATCTCGAAAACGATTCGACGTATAAAAAAATTTTGAATACAAAAGTTGTAGAGAATTTAATTCTCTACAATATTTAGAATGTATATAAAAAGTAAAAAACCCATAGTAAACGATATATTTGCGAAAATGTGCAAAAAATCGATTTTTGTGACCTTCTGACCTTGGATTTTAATAGACGCATACACCCCACCGTTTGTAGGTTTTGAGACCCCGATTAGGATGTCGAAATGCAAGTTTATACGAGTTTATAGCTTGTTATCTCACATTCCGAGATTTTTTCCTAATTTGACTGGACTAATAGGAACACTATGTAGTCCATTTTACGTTTCTGCTTTACGTCAAGGGCCCTAACAATAAAAAAATTAAAAAACATGGTTAAAGTAAAACTTGCCAGCCCATGAAAATTTGCCGCCCTAGGCAGCTGCCTAGTCTGCCTATTGGAAAATTAGGCCCTGTAAGTAGATGAACAACTCACTCAGGATGCATAAAAAAACAAAGAATTGTGTGTGAGTCTTTTCAGACACAGTGTCCCGAAGAAGACAGATTTTAATAGTCAAAGCATCGCAGCATAGGCTCATCGGATCTTTTCTGAAGTCACGCTAATGTGCTGCTTTTCCCATTAAAATTTGGCTTATTTGGGAAGCTATTCCCGAAAAGGTTCAAGCACAATTCTTTGTTTTTTTTATGCATCCCGATTCAGTTGTTCATCTACTTATGCTGTCACGTGATGTTTTTGACTTAAGTTGAAGTTTTGTAAGGGGCTAAACGTCAGTTCGAGCCGTTTTTTCAGTTCCTTCATCCTTAAGAAATATAGTTTTTCTTTGCATTTTTGATCAATACGTATGTCTAAATTTACTCTCCAAGAAGTAAAAAACAATGTACTACTATACTAGGACCGATTTAAAAAACTAAAAATTAACAAAGTGCGTTCACTTTCAAATTTCGCTTTACAAACTTTTTCATCCTCTTTACACGAGAACTACAGAGATTTTAAGATTTTGATTATTCATTGAGCGCTCTCTGCGCTTTATAGTTGAATAAAAAAGTCACACCTTACGTCCATCAATCACATTTCAAGGGATATTTGCATAAAATCTGACTTTTGTCTGAACTTTTGCAGCAATGAAAAAAAACGTTTTTTGCAATTTTCGATTATCCTTTCGGTTATATTTTTCAAAACTCCAGACACGTATTTGGGACCATATTGTCTTCCTGCAGTAGAAATTTGAAAGCATTTTGACGAGCAGTTTTCTTTTTATTCATATGTTTGCATTTTGTCTTAACTTTTGCATCGCAGTGTATTAAGGCCCCTATATAGGGCTCTAGTTCGCATGTAACTCTGAATAAAATATAAAATTCACGTTCTTTGCAATATAAAAGTAATATATTTAGTACTATTATTAATACTAAAGGCTAAAATATATTATACGTATAAACTGTATTACATGTTGATGCATTATAAGTGCGTCTAAAAGAGTATTTTTTTAGTTTTTAAAAATTTATTTAAAGATTATTCCTACCTAGAGCCGCTATATAGACAGGCCGACGCATCAAGATGAAGTTTCACCACTTTGGATCCAATTCCTTAACTTTTACTTTCAAACTTTCATTGTTGCGGAGTAGGGTTACCAGAAAAAAAGTTTTGGCACATATCTAAGCTTTGCCAAATCCACGTGCCGCTAATAATTGCTCACAGTGAAAAATTAGCAAAACGCGATTACTGGCCAGAAAAGACAACCACTCAAACACACAAACACGCGCTGGATCCAAATTGGTGAAACTTAATCTTGATGCGCCGGCTCGTATATATAGGGGCCTTATTCCTACCTATAGCGAGAGCTACTGATTGCAAAAGGAGCGATGTCCCGGAAAAGGTGCTCATTCGGGACACCTGCACCTTCCAGGCTGGGGAACGGTGCCACATGATGTGCAAGGCGGGCGACCTGCTCTTCTGGAGGAAGAAGATCCTGTGCAGGGCGGACGGGCGGTGGGACGAGATCCCGCCCTGCTCGGGCAGGGTGGTGGAGCCTGAGGACTGCGGCGAGCTCTCCGCGGCCGACTCGGAGGGCGCCTTCTGCGTCCGGGTGGCCATCCCGAAGATAGAGCCGGACGAGGAGCTCCGCTGCCCGGACCTTGGCCACCTGGGGTTCCGAACCGGGCCGGAGTGCCCCGGGGAGCCGAGTTCGCCCTGCGCCCTGACTTGCGGAGACCGGAAGTACGTCATCGAGTGCCGGCCCGACGGGACGTGGTCCGAGGTACCGCAGCCGTGTGATGCCCCCTGCCCGGAGCTGGCCTTCGCCAAGCTCCTCAACTGCTCCCGGAGGGTCGGAGAGTCGTGCAAGGTTCGTTTCGGGATCGGGGCGGGTGGCGAAGTGTCGGTTGAGAAAATCTGGTGGTTTGAGAGCCAAAACCCCAACCTAAAGCCGCTATATAAACAGGCCAACACATCAAGCTTATTCAACCACTTTGGATCCAACTTATTCATTTTTACTTTCAATTTTCATTGTTGCTTAGTTAGAGTTACCGCAGCGAAGTTTAGACACCTTTCCGAGCTTTGTCAAATTCATGTGCAGCAAATACTAGCTCACACCGAAAAATTACCAAAACGCGATAACTTGCTATCGTAGTTTAGGTATTATATGCCCAAGTATTAAAAATATTTTTAATATTACGGGACGGTTTTTTCTCAGTTCAATTGTGAAGCAACGGCTGGAGTAAATTTAAAACGATTTGGTTTTCAAAGTTAAATGATGTTGCTGATCACAAATATGCGATAAAAAAGGGGGGTTTTCATAGAAATTTTAAAGTTGATGCCGATTTTTATATGAAGACGACCCTTTAACAACAATTTACAAATAGAAATTTATAGAGCACATTATTCCTGAAAAAATGACATATTACACGCGTCTCTAGTGTTAATAGTCTTCGAATACGAGCGAGTGTTTCGTTTTTTTTTTTTCTATGACTGTACAATCAATAAATGTAAACATAAATATGGGGTGGCGTTTCTGTAAAAAACGACAGCGCACTGAAATGCGTCTTTCAGCCGTTTTACCAAAAAAGCGCTGCATAACATCAAAATTTGCGAATTTTTACTGAGCGAACAAAATTTTTTGGGGGGCTACAAACTTCAGAATGTTCATTTCTCATGACCTACTTTGACACATAAAAAATGAGGAAAATCAAAAATGGTCACTGCCAAAATTTCCCTTTTTTGCTCGATTTTCAAAATAATGGCTCTTAGTGTTCAATTAGTACCTTGGTATTGTTTCAATTCGTTATTGACAGATTGCAGCACATAACCATTGTAAAGTGTGTTCTGTAGCAGTTTTAATTTGATCTTTATCAAAAATTACATCGTTCACAATCTCAAGAAAAAAAGCTAAGTTTTCAAAGTTATTCCCAGCTTCCCAGTTTATGTTAATTGCTGATTTTATTTTTTCTTATGAAATGTCTTTGTAAACATTATATAGTTGGCAGAAAAAAAAAATAGTAAAAAAGTATGTACAGTCATAGGAAAAAAACGAAACACTCTGAATTTTTCGGCTGCTTTTCTTGCCAAGGACAAAAAAAAGGTGCCTTCTGACATGGATTAAAGTCTTCTTTAAAACTATGAGAGTAAAATTTTGATAAGGGGTTATATACAAAGTGAAATGAACTCAAAGTCTGAATTTTCAAAGGGAACCCCTACATTTGGTAACATAATTAGGCACGGAGGGCCAAAAGCATACTGGGTACCAAGCGGCATCACTTTAGGACCAGTAGAACAAAAGTTATGACCGATCAAAGATTTAGTGACCACCACCACATGTAAAATGCTACTTTCAAGGTCAAAGTTTACATAGCGTAGACGAATTATATTCTTCGAAGAAATTAACTAAAGCGAATCGCTATAAGACGGTTGCTTTTTGAAAAAATTAAAAATTCTCGGGATTTGTTAAAGTTATAATATTTTTTGAAACTTAGGCGAGAAAACCCTGCTCTTAGAGTTCAAGGGATAAATGCAACATTCTATCTTTTTGTTTAAACAAAGATAGATGCATTCTTTTTGCTACGCACTGACTCGGGCAGCACATACCTTCTGGAGAGAGCTTACGTTTTAAAAGTATTTGTATTTATATAAACTACTGTATTAGGATTGGCAAAAATGTTTAAACCGTGGTTTAAAATTTAAAAAAATCTGGTATGGACCCCACACTACTTCCTTTTGCGTGTAAATTTCTTAGTAGTTACCTTAAGTGTTAAAAAAAAGGCTTGGAGTGAGCAAGGTAGCAATTCAAATATTTACTCCCCTAATCTGCCACGAAACAGTGCAGAAAAATGTTTCACACTGGTTAATTTTCTAAATATTGCCGATTTTAACATCATTCAGTGAATTTTTCGCAAAATATCGCCAATAGCGCCAAGTTGAACCCAAATTCGAAAAAAAAAAATTGTCGCCAAATTTGTCGCCAACTTGGCGATATGTCGCCAAGTTGGCGTCACACACTTGGCGACCAAAAGTTTGGCGACATGTCGCCAAGTGGTGGCGCCAATTCATATCACTTGAGTTTGTATTGAAATTAACATTGATTTACCCCAAAAAAGGGGTAAAAGACCCCTTTGGGAACATTCGAATGCAATCACAAGGGGAGGTGCACAACTAGACCCCCCTCAGAGTCTACATACCAAGCTAGAAGTTTCTACGGCATATAGTTTTTGAGTTATGCGAGCCACATACGCACATACATCCGCACATACACCCGCACATACATCCGCACATACGTACATACAGACGTCACGAGAAAACTCGTCGTAATTTACTCGGGGGTGGTCGAAATTGATTTTTCGGCTGTTTGTATGTTGTTAGGTACATATGCACGTGCTGACAGGTCGAAAAAAGTACGCGACATTCATTCAGGGGTGAGCAAAGTCAAAATTTAGACCGAAATTTGAGTGAAATTTTTTTCGTGATCACAACACTTCCTTTACTACGTAAAAGGAAGTAAAAACGTGTAATTGTTACAGATTATTCCGAATAATCTTCCGAGATGCCACATTTTTCTGTGATTTCAAATATCCACGTAAAAAAGTGTTCTGAATTGCTGCATGTTGCATGAAAACAGTCTTCTCACTAATAGACAAAAATTGCATTGTTTACCAGTTTGAAAACATACTCAGCAGTTTTATTAACCACTTCGCTTTCAACGCATAGTTTCTGTTGAAAACAAAATGCTATATAAAAACGCAGAGCATATTCTGCAACTGGTGGATAAGCATATTCCTCTTTTTTAACATAAAAATGCCCTGCTGTTGTTTCAGTTTGCACAGTTGTATATGGTTTCGAAAAATGGTTCTTTTAGCATATCTTAAAAACTACTGGATATTTTGAACTCCCATTTTGAATTCTCCTTTGAAACCCCTTCTAGATTGTTCCTCCATCAAAATATTATATGATGGTTCCCGATCATCATTTTTTCAAATATTAATTTCATAATTCATAAACAATTCAAAATTTTATCTGAGAGGAAGTCAATGACGTTTTTATTGTTGCGTTGATTCATACTTTGATAGGGTAAGTGCTCCAGTAGTCGGCCATTTAAGAGATCTTTTGTTAATCTTGGTTAACCTAGAACTTCCAGCTATCAATACAGCAAAAATAACAATGTAAAACTTTAGAACGTACTCTTCTGATAGTGATTCAATAATTTGTTTCATAAATTAAAAGTATATATGTATCAAAATCCAAGCTGTTGCCAATGCTAGTAAATGCTCCAGTAGTCGGCCACGGGAATCCAGTGCTCGGCCATGATGAAGCCAGTAGTCCGGCCACTTCGCTGTCGCCAATCTTATGGGATATGAGTGAATGAATTTAAACAAAATTTAACGCAAAATGTATATCTATTGGCGCCGCAGAAAGTCAACTGCCCCCCCCCCCCCCGGAAGAAAACTCAGTTTGCACTAACATACAAAAAATAGATTGATTCCAGTAAAAGTAATAAAAAAAAGCAAGTAAATATTTAACAAATAAATATAAAAGCATTAACGAAAATTTTAAAACATACATGATGGGGAAGGGAGGAGTGAGGGCATCAAGGTGGCCTTCAATTGCATTCTAGAACATCAATTTTGGAAAACTACCGGGGGGGGGGATTCGAACCCCTTCTTTTTTCCTTGAAGTCATCTAAAATCGACTACAATTTTCTTTTTCTTTTTTTTTCGGGGGGAGGGGGGCGGGTGACTTCCGGGGAGAGTGTTGAGCTGCATCAATTTTTATATTGTTATAAAAAATAGTCTACGAAATCGTTTTTAGGATATCAATTTTTAAAATTTCTGAGAAATTATTCGTTAACTCCATCCGTTTACACAACGTCGTCAAAGATATTTCTTTGTGAGGGAAAAATCCTTTTACACTCATCTTCTTTCTATTCCTCTTTTTTCATTTTTAAAACATAATCCATACAACTATGTATTAAAAAAAATAGAGGGTCACCAAAACCTCATACCCCTTCCCACCCTTGCCAAGTCTATTTGACCTCACGATAGACGACAGCCTTGTTTCATTATGAATTATATCATAATGGACTCAGTTTTTCTATCTATTGCCCTTTTATGGGAATGGAATAAGGAAATTATTCTCAAAAACACTGGAAAACAAACAAGTTTTTGAAACATACATCGCCCCTCCCCAGGGGGATTTATTTAGGGAAGGGTGAAGCCAATTATTAAGGCAAATTTACAAATTGATATTTCGAAACGTTAAAGTTTTTATTGAGAGAATGTAGTTTTCAATTTATTTCGGAAGGAAGACAGGTGATCCACATCCACTCCATTAGCAACTGCGGATCTAGCTCCTGGTTTTGTGAGAGGTCATTATCGAAAATGTTTGGGGGGGTATGCAATTTTAAGTCTCAAATGGGGGGTGGGCTAATTTATCGAAAAAAAGGCCCCGAAATGCAATTTAAGGCTACCCCCATGATCCCTGCCCTCCGGATTCTCCAAGTGCCCCCCCCCCCCGAGCAAAATATCTGAAAGAAATACTGGCAGAGATGTCGAATTTGAACGCCATTGCTATATTTCGAGGAAAGTAAACATATGAATGAATGTCAATCTGGCATGGCCGACTATTGGAAACGCAGAGCAATTCTATACCCAGTAGTCGGCCACCCCTTTATAAAACAATTGAACCAAAGAACAAGTTTGTTTTTTCATTGAAACATTATGTTATGTACTCCAGTACAATATAATATACTCAAATGAACAGTAAAATGAAAATAAGAAGAATACTTACCATTTAAGGAAGACGAGTCCGCTTAACAAAAAAATAAGCAGAATCGCAAACTAGGATGACGTGCACAGTATTTAAAATAAAATGATTCAGTACTTATTCAAGAAAAGTACCCAAAACTTAACTGTCATTGGTTGATACTTGGGGATAGGTAAAGTAATGTGTGAATGCTTCATATTTGATTTTTAATTAAAAATATACTATTAATGAGCAGTTTTAAGTCATTGTGGCCGACTACTGGAGACTGGCCGACTACTGGAGCACTTACCCTATAAAAAAACAATCTTTGCCGTATATAACGTGGTTTAGGTATTATATGCACAAGTATCAAAAATATTTTTAACATTACGGGACGGTTTTTTCTCAGTTCAATTGTGAAGCAACGGCTGGAGCAAATTTAAAACTATTTGGTGTACAAAGTTAAATGATTTTGCTGATCACAAATATGCGATAAAAAAAGGGGGGGGGGGGGGGTCGTAGAAATTTTTTAAAATTGATGCCGATTTTTCTATGAAAACCCCTTAACAACACTTTACCAATAGAAATTTGTAGAGCACATTATTCCTGAGAAAATAACATATTACACGTGTCTCTAGTGTTGATAGTCTTCGAATACGAGCGAGTGTCTCGTTTTACTTCCTTTTACGTAGTAAAGGAAGTATTGTGATCGCGAAAAGAAATATCACTTAAATTTGAGTCTAAATTTTGATTTTGCTCACCCCCGAATGAACGTTCCGTAGTTTTTTCGACCTGTCAGCACGTGCATATGTAACTACCAACATATAAGCAGCCGAAAAATCCTTTTCAACCACACCCCGAGTTAATTACGACGAGTTTTCTCGTGACGTCTGTATGTACGTATGTATGTATGTGGGTCGCATAACTCAAAAACTATATGCCGTAAAAGCTTCTAGCTTGGTATGTAGGCTCCGAGGATGGTCTAGTTGTGCACCTCCCCTTATGGTTGCATTTGAATGTTCCCAAGGGGGTGTTTTACCCCCTTTTTTGGGGTAAATCAGTGTTAATTTCAATGCAGATTCAAGTGATATGAATTGGCGCTACCATTTGGCGATATGTCACCAAGCTTTTGGTCTCCAAGTGTTTGACGCCAACTTGGCGACATATCGCCAAGTTGGCGACAAATTTGGCGAAAAAATTATTTTTTGAATTTGGGTTCAACTTGGCGCTATTGGCGATATTTTGCGAAAAATTCACTGAATGATATTAAAATCAGCAATATTTAGAAAATTAACCATTATAAAATATTTCTTGCATTGTTTCGTGGCAGATTGGGGAGTAAATATTTGAATTGTTACCTTGCTCACTCCAAGCACTTTTTTTAACACTTAAGGCAACTACTAAGAAATTTACACGTAAAAGGAAGTAGTGTGGGGTCCTTACCAGATTTTTTTTTCTATGACTGTACCCTCTGAGATCTAATCTAACTTTTAAGGGACGATTTTTCCTTCCTTAATAAAAAAATTATTTTTTACATAATATTTAAAATTGTTTTTCCTGTCCATTAAACACTTTTTGTAACCAGTATTTAAAATATCTTTGGGGAAAAAAATGTCAGGCATTAATGTAATAATAACTACTGACTGCAAAATTACCAAAACGCGATAACTGGCCAGAAGAGACAACCACTCAAACACACGCTGGATCCTAAGTGGTGAAACTAAAGCTGATGCATCGGCTAGTCTATACAGTGGCTTTACCTAAGCTGAAACTTCCGGTGAAATTGCACTGTAAAAAAATCACTGGAAAATGACGTGTTTATAGTACAGAAAAACTTGTTCCGGAAAACATAACAATTTTTTACACCACGTGACTTATTATAAAACGCACCTAATACCCCATTTCCGGTTTTTTTTGGTGAATCCTAGTTGATGTAGTGGATAGTAAAACAGTCTGTGGTTCTATTTGAAAAAAAAAGGGGGGGGGGAATCATAGGTTGAGGATGGACGCTTTCTGCTCACACACTTGAGATCTCTATCTTTTTAAACACTGCTTTTTTCGAGCTGCTGAACACTTTGTTCGGCATTTTCCAGTTGCAACCTGTTACTTCTGGAATAGTAAGAGCTCGTGTTCTATCCCTGCTGCTTGCATCTAGTCCTTTCTACAGTGAAATTTTACAGTAAAATTGGATTTTACTGTTAGAAGCACTGGCAACATGGATAACAGTGCTTTTTACCGTAAAATGTCAGGAAAATTTTTAACTGTGCACGTGCGTCAGGTCTGCTCTTGTTTTATCAAAATTGGAGTGGAAACCCAGGAGTAACAGGTTGCAACTGGAAAATGCCGAACAAAGTGTTCAGCAGCTCGAAAAAAGCAGTGTTTAAAAAGATAGAGATCTCAAGTGTGTGAGCAGAAAGCGTCCACCCTCAACCTATGATCCCCCCCCCCTTTTTTTTTCAAATAGAACCGTTCCGAGGGATAGTCTTGACTTTCGAAAACGGAACAGAAAACGTTTGGATGATTTCTACCTCAATCTTTCCCTTCTTGCCCCTTTGAATAGAGCAATAACTTCTATGCAATACACCGCCAACTCGGCTATTTCCATCCATGGACTGCAGTTTCGTGCTTACTACGCACTCATCAGCATGGAATACGAAAGTAGCCGAGTTGGAGGCAAAAATCCTCTTATAGAGCAAAGAGAGCCAAAAAAAAAAAAAAAAACTGGTAGCTAATGAGAAATTAGAATACCAGCTAGCGACCGCACTTGGTACGGTACAACTCGTTAATTTTAAGGCAGAGCTCGGGTATAAAGCAGTGAGTAACCGCCCCTGAGCAAGGGTACTTTCGTATTCCATGCTGATGAGTGCATAATAAGCACGAAACTGCGGTTCATTTCGTTTTGCTTCTGCAGAAAATATACCACAAGCCTCGTTCAGAAGGCACTTTTCTCCTGCATATTCCAAAAAAAAAAAAATCTGGTATGGACCCCACACTACTTCCTTTTACGTGTAAGTTTCTTAGTAGTTGCCTTAAGTGTTAAAAAAAAGGCTTGGAGTGAGCAAGGTAGCAATTCAAATATTTACTCCCCTAATCTGCCACGAAACAGTGCAGAAAAATGTTTCACACTGGTTAATTTTCTAAATATTGCCGATTTTAACATCATTCAGTGAATTTTTCGCAAAATATCGCCAATAGCGCCAAGTTGAACCCAAATTCGAAAAAAAATTTTTTCGCCAAATTTGTCGCCAACTTGGCGATATGTCGCCAAGTTGGCGTCAAACACTTGGCGACCAAAAGCTTGGCGACATGTCGCCAAGTGGTGGCGCCAATTCATATCACTTGAGTCTGTATTGAAATTAACATTGATTTACCCCAAAAAAGGGGTAAAAGACCCCTTTGGGAACATTCGAATGCAATCACAAGGGGAGGTGCACAACTAGACCCCCCTCAGAGCCTACATACCAAGCTAGAAGTTTCTACGGCATATAGTTTTTGAGTTATGCGAGCCACATACGCACATACATCCGCACATACGTACATACAGACGTCACGAGAAAACTCGTCGTAATTTACTCGGGGGTGGTCGAAATTGATTTTTCGGCTGTTTGTATGTTGTTAGGTACATATGCACGTGCTGACAGGTCGAAAAAACTACGCGACATTCATTCAGGGGTGAGCAAAATCAAAAAACCCCCCCCCCCCCCCCCCCCCCCCCCCCCCCCCCCCCCCCCCCCCCCCCCCCCCCCCCCCCCCCCCCCCCCCCCCCCCCCCCC
>JAXGGA010019919.1:0-19162 GCA_038373865.1 Uloborus plumipes
ATTGAAATTGTTACCTATATTAGAGGTGAGCCTTTACTTTATCTGTCTCAAGTACCAGTTTTGGCTTAAAAATCGGTTTAAGACAGATTTGAAGAAAAGTTCAATGTGGAGTCCGTAACAGTGACAATTGCATTTTCAATGTCCTGAAACCTCGAATTACGAACATAATATAAAGTGAACCTTGAAACCAATATGATATTCATATACTTTAGAATGTACTTTTTCAATATATGTATAAAAATTTTAAACTTTTAAAAAGTTTTGTTACGGACACCCCTATATCACAAATACCGTGAAATGCCCTATTGTAAAATTTTCCAACTAATATTTTTCTGCAAACTTGTCAAAGTAATGCCAAGTTCTCGTCAAATGTTCATCAACTTGTGATCGTACACTCGGTTCATTACTATTGTTTCCTTACCCCGTTTTACATTGAAGTTTTACCGTTATCACACCATAAAACAAATTCATTTTTCAAGCGTAGTCTTCTGAAGATGGAGTTTGAAAAAATATAAATAAAGGAACATCGTCATTTGTAGCTTAACAGCCCAAGATAAAGCAAGGCACTGCAAATTAGACGTAGCCAACAATAAAATTTTTTCGGGTATTTTTGTCTATGGTCCTACTTTCAAATCCCACGTTTGTAACTCTTTAAGCGGTCAATTTATTTTACCAGAAATGCTTCCAAAAAAGGTATATTTTTTATTGCATATAGTTAAATACCGTAAAATGGGGTGAATCGGAACACTTTTCAGCTTTGATTGTAAAAAAAGCAGTTAAAAGATTTTTTTTTAATTTGCTTTTTTGGGTAAAAACTTCGGTCTTGCTTTACTTTTGATATTCCAAGCAAAGACAAAACATTTTGAACACTTATTATTAAAATATATAGGAAATTATGGGTGTTCCGAATCACCCCGCTGATAGGGGTCAATCGGAACACATGTTAAAATTTTTATTTTTTTTCAATTTAACCTGTAATAAGTCTCACAAACATGAGTAATATTGATGGGGGAGAATAAGAACAGATAATTACAGTCAAATAAATGCATAATTTCAATACCAGTAAACGTTTATAATTTGTCAAAATCCAAAATAATTTTGAAGTTATGAAAAATGAAAAGTAATTTTAAGAAATGCTTTTGAATTGAAATATAAAGATTTAACATGAATGGAAGTCACTCATGTCGTCCACAAATATGTACTTGTCCTTAAAACTAGCAATTGTGACTTGGCTTAAGTTTTTTCATAACATCTCCTGGGATGAACTCTGCCTTTTCTTTAGTTTCTTGAAATCTATGGGTTTCGGGGATTGTCCTGAAAGATTTTTTCACTTATTCATCACTGTCTGTGTGCTGGACTTTTACTACATAAAGTCTATGTGACTTTTCCTCTCGTATTTTAAGTAACAAGAAGTCTCCTGGAGAAAAAAATCTTTTGAAATCTGCAACTTTTTGTCATTCTAACATCTAGTTGCTCACGAGAAAGGATAAGCAGTAATAAATCCTTGTCCTTGTCTTGATTAGAAAAATTGGGGTTAGAATCTTGATTTTTCAAACAGTTTCCTTCAAATAAGTTTGAATTGGAGCAAAAGAACTAAGTGTTCACCCCGTAATTTTTTTTCCTGTGGCATTTTCAGAATTCTTCATTTTTATGACACAATTTATAAAAATGTAAATTCTAATGTGGTATTCTGTTGTTCAGATACATGCATAATTGAAACATACTACTCTTAGTTTTTAAATATAAGAAGGTTCGTTCTTGCATATGAAGTTTTGCAGTATATGAAAATGTGATGTTTTCTAGCATTCCACGTGCAGCCCTCCTTAGAAGCCAGTAGCGTTGCCAGATTGGCAAAAGTAATTTTTTCCTACTTCCTATGATCTTACCTTTATATAAAAAAAAAATTCATGGCGAAAAATATGCAATAGTATATTTATGAAGAATTTCTTTGTACTGTCGGGAAGTTTTGTTCCGATTGACCCTGCTGTTCCTATACACCCCATTTTACGGTACCATACTTAATAGAATAAGAATATTAAGATTTTTTTTTTTTTTTTTTTTCGTTTTCAATGCTTTTACAACATTTTTTATTTTTCAATTTTGGTCACAAAACCCCGAAATGTTTGCTTTTTTCAAGTACATTCTGCATGCAGTGAAGAATGGTTTACAAATTATGCAAAAATTTCTCTCACACTTACTGTGAATTTTGAGGTTTACAATTTTCCAAACAGTTCGGGCAAACCAGAAAAGGAAATCTGAAAAAATCGATGCCCGTACGCCGTACGGGCAAACCAGATGAGACCAATTTCGGGTAGCACGTACACTGTACGGGCAAACTGCTTAAAGGGTTAAAGCAAGATAATGCTTTTCAATACCATCCACGCATCGCAATATTGTTGCATTTCCTTCTTATGGTGTAAATGATTTAGATTAGTCAAACAAATTTGTCTCAACTTGTTGGAATTACTAAAGGAACTAGAAATAACTAGGCTTACCGTAGTTATTTTGGCCGATTCAGAGATTATAAAAGGAAAAGTGAGAAGTCAAACTCTTACTGCTATAAGACTTTAGAATCCCTTTATAACGCTATCAAAGAAACGGGTAAAAATCGAGCTATACATTTTTAAATAAAAATATGATGAGTTGCAAGTGAACACGTTTGCTCATATATGACTACAATAAAGCATAAAACAAGTGGCTTCTTTAAGAGCTTATTAAATTATCTGAAAAATGGGGCAAAAAGGGGGGAACAAAAGTAGACGTTACATTTGTCTAGAAGAGGACTTGGCAAAATCGAACCAGATATAGTTTAATCTGATATTTTGAGCGACCATACCCAAGTAGCATCAACTCATCGGATTTTGCTCGGCCGATCAACAAACTCCTCGTAAACTGATCCTGTAACGCACGATGACATCGTTCCGATCAGTATCCGAGCACGGTTTTCGATGAGCTACTTTTCATCGGAAATCGATATCCTTCCGATCAACTTTCCCGATGAAAATAAAATGAGCTATATTCCATCGGAAAACGATATCCTTCCGATCAAGTTTCCCGATGAAATTCCTCGGTTCAGGACTGTTCTGCTCGTAAATTGCTCCAAATCTCATCGTATTCTCATCGGATTTTGCTGCTCGGACTCTGCTCGGCCGATGAGACATATTGGATCATCGGCCGATGAGAATTTCATCGGGTTTCGATGAATGGCCGATCATCGGCCGATGAGATGATGCTGCTAGGGTAAGTTCTCAAAAAATCAGTCGAAGTAGATTACGGGGTGATTAAAAGGTAAATACGATGAAGTTTGAGTGAATGAATGAATAATAACAAGAAACTTCTTGAGCTCCCGAAGACAGTTCAGAACTTCAGAGAGAAGAGTAAGCGTTCAATTACACGTTTTACTCCGTAACAGACAATGTGGGAAAGGGGAGGGATTTTTACATAAAAGAAAGTTTGGGTGAGATACTTTTCGTACGTACTTCCTTCACTTTGTACAAAAGCAATATCACACAAAAATGTTCAAATCTAATAGCTACTATTTGTTTTTTCAATCAAAAAATAGAAATATGCAAAATATTACGAAACCAAAAGTAGTTTATACCGACGAGTTTTTAACTATGTTTTAGAAGCAAAGAAAATTCATCGAAAACTGCAGTGCGTTAAGTCTTTGGGCAGTCAATATTTTCGCCCCCCCCCTCTTTTTAATGACCAAAAAAAAAAAAATCCCTCAAAAGTGTCGCCCAAGAAAAATTAACCCTGCTTGTACTGCAATGCTTTCTCAGAAGCCAAGATAGTAACACTGGGCATCAAGGGCGTAGCTAGGTGGGTAACATGCTGGTGCAGACAAATAAGTTCGTATTTTATTACTTTTAATTTTTAATTTACCGAATAAAACTCAGAACTTTACTGAATGATTAAAAAATAAATAAATAAAATACAAGAATGCATACTTATCTATGTCAACCAAAAGAGACGTGAGGCAACACGGAAATAAATAAATTAATTAAAGAAAAAAATAAAATAATGAAGTTCAGCCTCGCAATACTGTCTCACTGTTTTCAAATTTCATCAGCCGATTTGTATCGGATAAGAACTTTTTGGGAGGTCACAGTGACCTCCTATTGGGGTGCCACTGCTTGCAACCCCCTAACGTGAGTCCTGGCTACGTCTTTGCTGGGCATAAACAATACTTCATTCAAGTTCAACAGACCCGTAAATAATTTAAATCTGCTGTAAAATAACTTCCACACATACTTCCAATTAATCACCCACCAAAAATCAACCGCAATGCCAGAACGCGTGTTCCGGACAGCACATCATCTCAAAATTGACCGGTACAGAACGGCCATATCCAATTCCCATAAACCGGCAGCCTATTTAATATTCCCCCCAGTTAGCGGTCCCCAGCACCGGCCAACCGCCTTTTCACTGTTCCAATGATTAGCCACGCACATCACGTTGCAGCCTGTAAGTGGATTTCTGGCGAACCACTACCTCCAACCTGCTCCAGAGATTAAAAACCAGAGCCACTGCTACAGGGTCCGGCAGATATCGGGGAAGTTTCGGTTTTTGCAATATCTGCTGGGCACACTTTGTTTTTTTTGTGTTTTGGCTTTTTTTTTCTGCTTATCTTGCTGTGGCGCCATGCATGGATTGATGAATATGATATTTTATTCATTATTATTTGGGAGGAGGCCTCAGCGATTGGAATTTTTGACGAATTTGCAGAGATTACGGCTATCTGGAAGATACATTCAAAAGCGTAACAGATGCCAAAGTTATTAATGGTCATCAGAAATACAGAAATACGAGAAATCGATAAGTGGAAAGCGAAAATCAGAAATGGTTTGTGCTTCCTTGTCGAAACTTTTTTGCCCTCAAGTCAGTTCGAGTTCGTAATAAACACTATAATGACAAATCAATATTAAGAAGAGAAAAAAAGAAAGAAAGATTAATTTAGTTTTTTTTTTTTTTTTTTCATTTTGCAGAAAGATCTTGAAGTTGATAACATGCGTACAAACAGGATAAATCAATTTGTAAATAAAATATTCACACTGATGTGAGTAAACAATTTTTGTTGAACCTTTTTTCTGATAAAATATATTATACTCCATAAAGATTTCAAGATGAAACGCATAATTTGAAATTTATGTAATTGCACAAGTTGCTATAGAGGATTTTTTAACTAAATTTAACAAGGATTTAAATCTGGTTAAGTCTTGTGGCAATATTCAAATCAGCAAATCAAACTGCGTACAAGTTTCATTCAAAGATACCCTTTTATTCAAGGGTATTAATATTCAAACTTGCTACACAAGCCTCTTTGAAATACACGATAATTCAGGATGAAGCAAATCAATACAAGGCAAAAAGGTTTTCTGGCTAAAGTAAAAGTATTCTTGGAGATGAAAATTTCAAAAGCCCATTCCCTAATGTATGAAACGTAATTTCTTTCAATGGGTAGGAATCTCATTTCGGATCATACTGCATTATAGATTGATGACGAAGGATGAGTTCATCGAAAGAACTCATTTGTTTTCATTTAGTATGTGTGGTTTGGGTTGTGCAATTCAAATTTGTCAGAATTGCCACAAGACATTTTACTATAAATGTGTTATCTCCCCCCTCCCCCTTTCCCCTCTTCTCTCACATTAAACTTATTATTCATGTAACACATACACGCATTTATAAATAGGGACATATCTTCTCTCCAAGAATGCATTGACTGTAAAGCAGACAGCAAAAAGAATGGTATTCTAATTCATTTTTTCTGTCGTTGCCATTGGAAGAAAACAATAGATGGCGCAGACGAAAAATAAATTTAATGATAAACATTGCAGACGACAATAAATTGATAGATATCAAACTAAAAATACAGCAGACGATAAATTTACAAAAGCAGAATCATACTCCAACCCATCAAGAAGTTATTCTCGTGCCTATGTTAAGAAGTTATTCTTGATGTATTGGGATTTTGAATAAATTTACAAAAGCAGAATCAAATGACCCGTTCTACAACTTAATGCACGATATAGTAAATATTATCTATCCCCAATAGTATTTAAGCATCAAAAATTCATTTTATTGCTTTACGTATTCACTCGGCAAAAACCGTTTCCCTCCAAAAATAACCCTCGTAAATCTGCTGCCGAATAGAATCGATAGCAAAATCAAGTAAACGTTCTTTTGAAACTCATTCAATCTTTTCCCGTTTTGGAAAGCTTTCAACTCCTCGATTGATTTTGTATCAAGACCATATCAGCTACCTATCCTTCCTTCCCGATTCAGAAATAACGTTTATTTGCGATGGCTTTCGATCAATGCTGTTGGAGTGCAACGCTGTTCTCCGAAAAATTTGCTTTGTTCTTATAAAAAGAACGCAAATTTACTTTCACCTGGTTACAAACCGCCTGATTATTAAAAATAAATACATTTTTTATTTTAGATTAAGATTGGTCAAGTAATCTAAACTGACCCTTTTTTGCTTGGCAAAAACACCCTACTCAGTAAAATAATCTAAATTATAGTTAAAAAAAAACTAAAAAATACGCTTTTAGAGTTAATTTATAAAAGAAAAAAGTCATGTGCTTTACAAATATAAAAGTAATATACTTAATACTACTATTATTACTAAAGGCTAAACTATATTTCACGATACTCTAATTTCCCTCTGATTTTCAAAAGTATTGAATATCCACTAAGGCAGGAATTCAAGTGAAACAGGCAATCGCAAATTACAATCGCTACTGGAAATGAATTACATTAGAACGTTTCTTGATAAAAACATCGTGACGTCAACGTGACGTTTGACTATGAAAAACGAGCTAGATAAAACGTCACAGCCTACTTGGCGAATAAGAGGAGATCACTGACTGCTTGTGAGCTCTTATTGGCTCCACCCGTAGTGACGTCAGTGCCAAGTTAAGTTGATGATAATGTAATTCACTTCCAGTAGCGATTGCAATTCGAAGCGATTGCAATGGTGTTTCACTTGAATCCCTGCCTAAGTTTACATGCACTTATAATTCATCAACATGTAATATAGTTCAGCCTTTAGTGTTAACCCTACACTGAATGATTTTTTGTTCTTTGAACACATTTTTAAAAAATTAATTTTAAGGATAGATGGTTATATTTGCTTTAAAGATACCTAATACTTTGCTTTTTATGCTTGAGTAGCTTTTTATGCTTCATCTACCAATAACATGCTGCAGGTTACTGTTTTAAGCTTTGCCATGCAGAGTTGAAAATGGGGGTGACTTTGTGATAGCAAGGATTAGATTGTGCTACATAGAAACCAGTAGGGTGCTGTTTTTATTGCAGTTAAAAGGTTTGAAATATACTGCACTCCGTTTTATTTTCCTCGTAGCGAAATTTAACCTCTTTATCATTGGTATTGGTACGTATGATATGGCCAGGGCCTGATTACTGGCTAGGCCAACTAGGCCGCGGCCTAAGACCCCCACAATTTAGGGTCCTATGTAGTCAATGTCTAAATTTGTTTTATACTACGCCTAAAATTGTAAAGCCTCAGTACAGGGGGTCCCCAAAAAGTATTTGTCCTAGGGACCTATGATATCTTAATCGGGCCCTGGATATGGCACAATATCATCCCATGCTGCACAAAGTTATCCCACACGACGGTATTTTGAACAAGAACGAAAATTATTGTATGGATACCCTTCCTCCTTCATCCACAAAGGAATATTGATGATGGTAAGCATTCCAAAGAGATATTCTCAGTATGAAACAATTTGCATATAGAAATAATGCAGCATTCTTGTGGCATCAATCCCTCAGCACTCTTCCTGCTGTTAATCGCATTCCTTTAACCCCTTCCCGGCTTATCCCGAGCTGGACTCGGGCAAGCGAAATGTTCCATTCTGGCTCATCCCGAGTGTAGCTCGGGCACGGTGAAAATTAACACTGCACAACCAGTCTTTCAAGAATTATTTCACATGTCCCTTTTATGGTTTCGGATGCTTTTATTTACTATTGTTGCTACTAGATAACATAACTATACAGTGTTTTGAGCTGTAGATTTAAGATAAGAGTAGGCGCCGAATCCAAAGTATAATGATTTCTGCCATACAGAAAGCCAACTTTGCAGGTAAATACTCATTTATTTAAATAGATATTTTTACATTTATTTTTAGGAAATGTTGCATGCGAATGATGCTTATGTTTAAAAAGATATGTATGTATGAAAATAAGCATAAAAAATTTGACATTTTTTGATCCGTAATCCCGAAATTACTCATTTATTTAAATAGATATTTTTACATTTATTTGTATGAAATGTTGCATGCGAATGATGCTATTATGTTTAAAAAGATATGTTTGTGTGAAAATAAGAATAAAAAAAATTGACATTTTTTGATCCGTAATCCCGAAATAAAATGAGCCTGGAAGGGATTAAGAAGGCGTCGCGCTAACTATTCATGCGTTTAAAGTTCAACGAGTTCTGGTTCGAAGTTTATGCCATGATGAAACAAAATTTCTGCTAACCTGATCAAGAAAAAAAAAAAACACCTCTCCAATGCACCAATCGTATCAGTCTTCATTAAAAAAGCATCTCAGCAGCTAATACAAAAACTTTTAGACGCTTCCCATTCTTCCACCAAATCTCTACTTTTTCAATTAGCGGTACAATATACTTGCTGTGTGTATATAAATTCACACAATAAATACCCATACATAATTTTGTTTGTACTACTGAGTAATCGGGTCCCTGTGGCATATGTGTACTGTGAAAGTCGGACTTGCATATAGAAATACGGTACAGCTAGAAAAGTAAAGCAGCTCCTCCCAAATTGCCAGCTTAGCTAGCACAAGACAACAACAACAACAAATACTACTACTACTACCACTACTGAGTAATTATGGCACCTCCACTCCAGACGAAGAGCCAGATGTTTAGATCTAGTTCAATAAGTCAAAAATGAGGAATGGCGAAGAATCATTAACTGACACAAAATTGATTGGCATTTTTAGGATGAAACACTTTTCATATAAAAATAATGTAGCACTCTTATGGCATCAATCCCTCGACCAACTTTCTGTTACTACCTAACAAGCTAACTGTTCATCCGTTTAAAGTTCAATGAGTCCTGTTTTGAAATTCTTTATGGCGAGATGAAACAAAATTTCTGCTCGTCTGATCAAGAAAAGAAAAAAAAAACAGCTCTCCAATCCAAAAACATCAACACCACCACATCACTCTTCATTAAAAAAGCATCTCAGCAGCTGATACAAAAAAAACTATTATACTCAAAACGGGCACGATGCTTCCCATTCTTCCACCAAATCTTCACTTTTTTTTCTTTTTCAATTAGTGGGCATTGGCGCGTGTGCATTTGTGCCAACAAATCGGCCGATAAGCGGTGCGGGCCGCACACAGTAGGCCCGGGGCCGCGATGTTTATCGGGGTAATGAGCGGGGCCCCGCCACTTAACCTCTCGACAAGAGAGGGTCACTTAAGAAAAAGGAGGGATGGTGTAGGGGGGAGGGAGGCCAGGGATGAGTGGTGAGGAAGAGATAATGCTTTGCCATCGCAGCCGAGATATTTTGCGCTGTCAGCGGGTGTGACGAGCTGCGATAAGAGGGAAGCGTTAGAGGGTGTTTCGTTATGATCTGGTTTCGTTTCAAAATCAGCTCATTTTTCACTTAGAAGGACTACCAGAAATTCCATTGCCAGATTTTTAAGACGTTATTTGCTACCCAATGGCGTATTCAAAGAAGGGGGGAGGGACTGATAGGGCTACAGCCCCTCCCAAAATTTTCAAAATTTTTAACACGATGACTGACAAGCTACGGAAAATTTCGTAAAATATGAGTATGAGCTGGGCTAAAACCAATGTACTTGTGAGCTAGTTCATATTTTATGGTACCTTCTCTAAAGCCACGTATCATTACTTATGCCTCAGTGTGACAGATATGCTCGAATATGTATGAAAACAGGAAATCCAGGAACTACAAGCTAACTCAAAGTAGACTCTATCAGCTGAGTTCATGTACTACGAGTTATCTCTTAGCTTGTCAGTCAACATGTTAAACCCTTAATGCATCAAATATATCACCATCTGGATTTTCAATTACTTTTTTAAAAATATGTTTAAGATTTGCATAATGCTCTGCACAATTTTATAATTATTCCAAAAAAAAAAAAAAAAACATACACGTACGTGTTTTAAAGTTTTATATTTCGAGCATCAGTTGCATATCAAAATTTTACAGAGGTAGATAGGAGTTCACATTAGAATATCATAGGGGCAGATTTAATGCTGAACATATTACGCTTTCTCTTAAATTTGTTTTAGTTTTTCCGTAAATGTTTTATGCATCCATAATTGTTTCCCTCATTAAATCCGTACAACATTGTACGAAGTTAGCACTAGGGTTCGGGATTCCCACATTTTTTTTTATAAAAACCCACTTAATAAAAACGTAATAAAAACGCGTAAACACAGCCAACAAGCAGCAGAACGCGAAGGAAAGGAAACAAAAAACTCTGCCTAACTCTTTTTTTCTTTCTTATTTGTTTTTATCTTACGTTTTTGTAATTTTAATGCCATGATGTGCACTTCGTGCTTTCGCTAATATCTTTCGTTGGCGTTATTGATAACGAATGATGAGTTCGTTATTGCAAAAACTTACTTTTTTTTTTTTTTTTCCATCAGTTGAAATGAATAGATCCTTAAAATATGTTTCGATTTTTAATTTGTCGAGGAACTTGACGTTTAACAAACACTGCTTTTCAAATACCCCTATTTTTTATTCCATAAAGATATTTAAATGTCGAACTATACATATGTATTAATACACTGCGACTCAAAATTTTAGACAAATGGCAAATATATGAATAAAAAGAAAACTATTCAACGATATGCTTTCAAATTTCTACTGCAGGTACACAATATGGTCCAACGTGTCTGGAGTTCTTAAAAATATAACTGGAACCAAATTTTGAACATTGCAAAAGACATTTTTTTTCATTGTTGCAAAAGTGTAGACAATAATCGGATTTTATGCAAATATCCCTTGAAATGTGATTGGTGGAGGAAAGGCGGGACTCTATTATTTGAATATAAAGTGCAGAGATTGCTGAGTAAATAATCAAAATCTCAAAAGCTCTGAAGTTCTTGTGTACAGATGACGAGAAAGTTTGGAAGCCGAAATTTGAAAATGAACCTACTTTATTAATTTTTTGTCTTTTAAATCGGCTCTAGTACGGTAGTACATTGTTTTTTACTTTGTGGAGAGCAAATTCAGACATGCGTATCGATCAAAAAAGCCAAGAAAAATTATATTTCTTAAGGATGAAGGAATTGAAAAAACGGCTCGAACTGACAATTCGCCCCTTAATCCTACAAAAATTCACCTTGGGTCAAAAACAGCACGTGACAGCATAAGTAGATGAACAACTGAATCAGAATGCATAAAAAAAAAAACAAAGGATTGTGCCTGAGCCTTTTCGGACAGAGTTAACCAAATAAGCCAGATTTTAATGTGAAAAGCAGCATATGTATCATCGTGACTAAACAATGAATGGTACTTTCTTTGATAAAAATTATTAAAATTGGGATGGCCTAGATGGATTATAATTATTTTCACGGGACTTGAGAAATATTCAATGATCATATGCTGTGCTGCTTTTACCATTAAAATCTGGGTTATTTGGGACACTCGGTCCGAAAAGGCTCTAGCACAATTCTTCGTTTTTTTATGCATTCCGATTCAGTTGATCATCTACTTATGCTATCACGTGCTGTTTTTGGACCATGTTGAAGTTTTGTAGGATTAAGGGGCAAATCGTCAGTTCGGCCCGTTTTTTCAATTCCTTCATCCTTAGGAAATATAAATTTTCTTAGTCTTTTGATTGATACGCATGTCTGAATTTGCTCTCCACAAAGAAAAAACAAAGTATTACCATACTAGAGCCGATTTAAAAGACAAAAAAAATAATAAAGTTGGTTCATTTTCAAATTTCGGCTTCCAAACTTTCTCATCTTCTTTACACGAGAACTACAGAGCTTTTGAGATTTTGATTATTTGTTCAGAAATCTCTGCACTTTATATTCGAATTATAAAGTCCCGCCTTTCCTCCACCAATCACATTTCAAGGGATATTTGCATAAAATCTGACTATTGTCTAAACTTTTGCAACAATGAAAAAAAATGTCTTTTGCAATGTCCAAAATTTGGTTCCAGTTATATTTTTAAGAACTCCAGACACGTATTTAAAACCATATTGTGTACCTGCAGTAGAAATTTGAAAGCATTTCCTTGAATAGTTTTCTTTTTATTCATATATTTGCATTTTGTCTAAACTTTTGCATCGCAGTGTATGTTACTCTAGATTAAAATTTAATGAAGCGATTCAATTTTTTATTGATAGAACAATACAACTGAATATGTTTGATTGTTTTTGAAAGGGATCCATAAAATACCTTCCTTCTTCATTTTCGGTACAGATAATGCTGTAGAAAATGTCAATAGCATTTTCAAACTACCGAGTTAAATCCAAGTTATGAACTCTTTTAAAACATGTTGGAAAGTCTGAACTGTGAGAAAATGCATTAAATTACAAGTTTCGATCATTTTCAAATCAAATTCAAGGTGAAAATGTACCAAGACTTTGAGGAGGTGAAAATGTACCTAGACTTTGAGGAGGTGAAAATGTACCAAGAGATGTTATCCTTGTAATACTTTTGACCCGTAGTGTAAGTACGTAGTATACGGTACGTTCTATTCTAAAACCGAAAAAGTAATGCATATACGCCGAATTTCGTCATAGTGGAAAAGAGAGCCCGCATAAAAGCGGAAACCTGTTCTCCCCGCCCGTCGAGTAGGTTCATTTAAAAGTGCCATGCGGACCGATCGCTCGTCATCCGCAGCCTCCCGCGGGGATCTTCTCCGAGAGAGGGGAGGAAGAGCTTTCCCGCGCGGTGATGATCGGTATCGTCCCCCGGCACAGACGATCTGTTTACTTTGGACTTGACGGACGAGGTGCCCCTCTGCCCCCCCCCCCCCCCCCCTGCGCGTGGCACCCCGCTAAATGGCGTGAAAACGATTTTCTGGGAATATTTCGAAAAACGAAGCGCAACGGGAAAGGGTCGGTAACGTTATTTACCGAATCGTCATTACATACGACCCTGAAAGGAATCAACTTAAAACAAACTTTAATCCAGACCTTATTAAGGGGGCTGGTTAAGCCCTATATGGGTCATTCCGACGAAAATGGTACAAATCATGTCTGAAACTCTTTACTTAAGATTATCAATTTAAAGAATTTCCACCAACTAATCATATTTTTTTTCTTATTGAGTTTCCATTTATTTGTGTATAATGAAGTGTAAATAACTAGTACATGACTCATTTATGAAAGGATTTTAAATATTTTGATCACTTTGTTTAACAGAGTGGACATACAACAGAGTGGACAAATAAGCCTTTAAAAATATCTGTATAATCACAAAGAAAAGTTAGAAGCACAGAACAAGCATTCAGTGGAATAAACAGCCTAAAACTGTAAGTCTGTCTGCAATTTCAAGAAAAAATCTATTTTTTTCATCATGAAATCGGCTCTAACAGAGTGGACATCCAACAGTTCAAATTAACTACATAAGAAAAGAATGAGGCTCACCCTGGTTGTTGACTACATAATTCAATGTAGCAAGCTAATCACAGCAGTTATACTACTTATATTTTTTTTAAATACATCAGATTGAATGCAATTGTTTATTTTATTTCCAAAAGGCATATAACAGAGTGGACAATTCGAAACATAGAAAATCTTGGGACATGGATAAATAATAGTGTTTTTTGAGGATTTTTTTTTTATTTGAGTAATAATCTGCAGAAATGGTGTCAGAAGCATCTTTTGTGCAGTGCAGTGTCATTTATTTTGTTGTTACATTTCAGTTTAATTTTAAATCACATTTAAAATTCTAGCAATTTGAAGCTGAGACACGTCATTTTCTCCTTCTTTTGACAAAGATATTTTTTTTTGTGTCCTTTCTAAATGGATTATACCTAATCAATTGATACTTGATGGCACAAAATTAAATGGAAAACCAATAAAAAATACACTTAATGGGTGATAGTTATTAAAATTGATTTAAAAAAATTCTGAAGTCTCGGACATGATTTGTACCATTTTCGTCGGAATGACCCATATCCATGCTAAATTCACCAACTTTAGGTACCTTTTTCTCAGAAATGATGAAAGATGGGGCGAAAAGATTTTTATACATGTTAGAATAACTCGTTTTACATACTTCAACACGTCCTTTTTCTCTTAGTGGAAATAAAAATATATGTTTAATATTTTACTCAAAACCATTTATAAATTAACATTTTTGATGATTTTTGACTCCATCAAAAAATGTTTATCAATATATCCTCAAATCCTTGTGTTAAAATGTAAAGCACTGCATGGTATAAACCGAATTGTCATTAGATACGACCTTGAAAGGCATCAAATCAAAATAAACCCCATTAATCCGGACACTATTAAACCAGAATTTGTTTAACCCGGACAACAGTTTAGATCCTAAAAAATTAGAGAAGGAAGGGGGACAAATTATAAAACATTCACAAAAAATTAAATACAGTAAACCCTTGTTATATCGAGCTTGTCGGGGGACAATAAAAAAAAAAGCGATGTATCCAAAAACGCGATGCAACCGAGGGCAGAAAAAGTAGCTATTTAATTAATATAAATTGAGTTTGGCCTCTACAAAAATATCAGTTTATTATCACTTTGCGGCATTTTTTAAAATAAAAACAAAAGAAAAATAGTCTAACGATTTTTCTTTTAAACTTAAAAGAGAGAATTTGAAGTATTTTTCCTGTCTTGTGGTAAAGTAAGAATTGAATCGAAAGTTGCGACTTAAAAAACTACAGCAAATTAAATGCACGAAAAATTTCAGTTTTTTTTTATTGATAAAAAAAGAAGAGATTTTTTTTCAGAAATATAATTATTTTTTTGTGACTTCATAGAAAGTAACATTTTCAAATTATTTTTTCGGGGGAGAAAGTAAAAGCGCGATATATCCGACTGAGCGATATAACGAGGCGCCCTCTAATGAGGGGTTACTACAGATGTATTAGCACTTATCAGTAAGGCTCATTTAGTCTTTGTGTCTTCCGTCCAAAGAAAAAAAGTGCAGAGGGATTTATTGTCTACTACAGATCGTGAGTTAAGAAAAAAAAAATAACATTTTATGTACGTCCTATCCTCTTCGGTTAAGCTATAGCTTATAAAGAAAAATTGAAATTCAGAAACGAAATTAACCCTACACTGCATAGTGTTGACAATTGGATACATGAACTATTTTTCCTTTTGACCAAGCATAGGGCAACTCAAGCATAAAAAGCAAGTATTAAATACCTTTAAAGCAAATATAACCATCTATCCTCAAAATTAAATCTTTAAAAACATTTTCCAATGCTTTCTTATAACATTGAAAAATGTATGTAGTTCTTTCAGAGAACAAAAAATCATGCATGTGTAGGGTTAAGATGTAATATTTAGCTGAGATATTGATTTATGTGGAATCTTTGCAGAAATTAAGAATTATAAGAACGTGTCAAACAGTAACATGAACCTGTCAAAAAGCAAAGAAAGAATTTACTCTTTTTTTTTTTTTTTCTTTTTTCGACTTGTGTCCTCCCATTAAATTTTCTCCCCAGAAAATTCTTCCCATGTCGCAATTTTTAAAAAAAGAAAAGAAAAAAGAAAGGTAATAGCTAAAATGTTTTTAATTATTTTTTGATAATTTCGGAGAGAGCTGCAGCCCTATCATCCCCCAGCCCTGAATACGCCACTGGTGTACACGATCGGTACATCCGAGAATATTAATGCAATTTCAAGTCAGTCCAAAAATCCACTAACCCCAACAATGAGGAACACATCAACAAAATTAAACGCTTTTTAAACAACAAATAATTTAAAAAATTGACTTTCGACTGCAATACGAAACTTGCGAAAGGCACATACTGTCGTCCCCCCGCTTAATCGGGTAACGGATAACCGAATACCCCCTTATACGAATAAAATATCTCGGAACCGATGCCATAGACGTAATGTTAAAGATCCCCGCTTAATCCAATACCCCATTTAATCGAATAATATTTCTTGGAACCAACAGTATTTGTTAAGGCGGGGCCGACAGTATGTGGATTAATTGGAGAACAATTAAATCGAAAACAAGAAATTAATTTTATCCTCTGTAGATCATTCATACAAAATACAAAGAAAAAAAATTGCCTTTTCATTAAACATATATAAATGATTCCGCTTAAAAGAATTAGAAAATAAAATGGTAAAACGTGAAAGCATTTAACTTGAAATAAATACTGACTACCGCTTGTACAAATAAAGCATTTCATCTGCCTAATTTATTTGAAATCGAATCTAACAAAGGTAATACGTAGACAATTACTATTTGACGTTACCAAAATGTTTGAAAAAATGACGTCCTTAAAAATCTACGAAGAAAAAGAAGATAATTTAAAAACTATTCCTAAAAAGACATCTTCAATGGTAATTTTTAAGTCATTTGATGGTTTCCTTTCTTTTTTTTCCTCGTCAATGGAAAAAAGAAAAAACACTTGCATCAAATGTGTCTTTAAAAAAGGGTAGAGCTGATCGTTTTAAGTTTAAATCGGGGGGTGTTACCGTTATTAAAAATAATCACTTGCATATTTCTTCAGGGATCTATACGATTTAGCGTTTTTTAAGCTTCAAGCATGCCTGAAAAGTAATCATTAAAAATAGAGTTCATTATCGAAAATACTTTAACTTAAAAGGGGGGGGGGGGATTACAAGTAATTTATGTTCAAGTCCTGCCGAATTCATTGAAAAACGAAGAAACTTTCTGGAAACTTTAAGAATGATGAGATAAAATTATTTTTTTTCTTTTTTAAAAGTTTGCTCTTTTCAAATATAAATATAGAAAAGTCAAAAAGAAACAGCAGAGCCCCGTTATATCACGTCTCGATTTGTCGGAAAATTGGTTATACCACTTATGCCATCGAAGGCAAGCTGATTTTAAGAAATACTGAGAGTTCCCATTTACTTTCGAGTCTCTATACAATCTCACACACCCAAATCTTTTTCGGACCATATCTACTTCTACTTTCCATTCCAACCACTTAATGTGCTAAGAAAATATAACACAAGCTAGTTGTCTTACAGTATGAGTTTTAATCATATTTGAGCTATAATTACCAACATTTCTTGCTTGTACATTTTTTTAGTTAAAGCAGCTTTTGGTAGACTAATTCTATGCTCAATAAAAAATACGAGACATGCATTCAGTTAAGTTTTACTGGATAAATTATTCAAGGTCTAGTAATAATATTTTATAGCGCTCTTGTCACTGATTTGTATTGGGTAAAAATTACGTTTAATGTTATCGTGGTTATTTTATAACGAGGGTAAAATTATGGACATTTAATTCAACTGAATATTGAATTCAAGGCCGGTTATTATTGTACTGTTGTATTACTGTCAATAAATTACGTTTGGTAAAAATTAACTTTCATTTTATCTCCGTTCTGTTTATAATGCGGGTTCAAAATATATTCCCCAACATCCGCGGAATAACAGGGTTCTATAGCAATTTATAATTTCCTTAACCTATTTCTTATGCATTACAATTTTATAAGAATAAAATTAGGTATAAAACTTCATTACATAATGCCTTGATTTATAAGACTTTTTTGCAGCATTCACTTTATGATGATATCATGTAATGATTTAATGATTTTATGTAAGAATTTCATGATTCATTACTTTCGATTTAACTATGCGGAGCAGGTGGAATTGCTCCTCCGTTTAACCAAGAATAACTTGACAGAATTTCTAATCGCGTTCATGTATGCTTGGAGCTTATTTTTGATTAATGTATCTTACAGTAGTAGCACAATTGGCATATCTGTCGTAACAAATTCTTTTTTCTTTATCTATTTATTTCATTTTTTTTATTTCTGCATTTTTAGTAAATTAATTTACTTATATATAATCTTCGCCCAATCTTTTATTCACACACGCGCGCACACACACAAAATTAAAAAAAGGAAAAGAGAAGGAAAGGAAAGAAAACAGAAGAAAAAAAAAGTAAGAGAAAAAAAAGAGAGAGAGAGAGAGAAAGAAGGAAATGAAAACTAAAGACAAATGTTTGGACAAGTGCAAATAATTTTGGTTTTTCATTTGTTTTATCGAAAAGAAGAGTTGGTATTCTTAAATACCAACAATTGCTGTTTTTAACGCCCTTAAAGCGTATTTCGCGCAAAAAAATCGAAAATTCGCCCAGAAAATTTTAAAATGCAACATCGTTGTAAACGGAGAGAAAAGGCAATTTGAATTCTAAAAATATTGCATTTAAATGCTCTTTTTTTAATTAAAATTGTCAAGCACTCTAAAAGTTTATTCACTTATTTATTTATTTATTTCAACTTTTAGAACGTTTACACACTTTGATCTCACTATGAAACTTAGTTTTTTAAGGATGAATGATTTTTTAATTTTAACAGCCAATCAGGCAGTAGAGTAATAAAAAAGACAACTTCAATGATTTGATATGTAAATAAAGGTTATTTAACGTTTAAACGCACCCAGCCATTCTATAAAGCAGTTTTGAAAGAAAAGTACATAAACACAACTCAAAATGGTGGCATAGGATTTTTCTTTCAGTTTCAGTAAATATTTTCAATCGGGCGCAAAACTTCGAAAATCGATAATGATTCCTCTAAAAGGGTGAGAGCAAATACTGGAATATGCTTTTCGAAAAATCATATTTTCAAAAGCTGCACACATTGCAATAAGGGATGCATAAATGCTAAGAGAAATATTCTCATTTTCTTCCCACACAATAAGTTCAATTGAGTCGCTTAGAATCGAAACCAAAAATATTTATTTCTCATCAAAATCCATAGTTTCCGAAAGCAGAACTATGGATCTAAAGAGTTTTGACTTAAAACAGTTACTTCATATTCACTTTTTATTGAGGGGTCATTCCATAGTGACTAACATAACATTCAGAGTTGATTTTGTAACTGTTTTTACTTGCAACTCAAAGGATAAAAAATATTTTTTACTTATGCTGGTGGATTTATAATGTACATGGTATTTAAGTATCATTTCTGCTAAGAA
>JAXGGA010019920.1:0-19158 GCA_038373865.1 Uloborus plumipes
ATTACGTACGGAAATAGGATTTTACTGTGGAAGGACAATAACAAAGCCGGACCTTCTAATGTTCCCAGGGCGACAAGACTTGAAACTATGACCCATACCTGTCACCTTAAAGATTACAAATCAAGTTTTAATTTAAAAAAAAGGAAAGTTGAATTCACAAATTACAAGATAAGTTAATTTCAAAGAAATTATTTTTCAGGAATTTATTGCTGTGAAGGTTAGATAAGATAACAAGAGTTATAAGTATGCCTTTGGCGACATCAGAGTAATGATGGCTGTGAGATATTAAGGATATCCCCAGAAATTAGTTTGTAAAACAAAGTCTTAAAAATGCAGTTTCTTTAAACTTAGGTTTCGTGGTGGTGAGACTTGGGTTCAGATTCCGCCCCAGGTGAAACATTTAAAATTGACGCAACTTTAAGCAATTTTTGGTAACCTTAACTAGGGAGAAAGAGATCTCTCTTAATGATTTTTCAAAATTGAAGTTATTTTAAATCTAAGTTTAACAATGTTGTGAATCAGAGCTATGTCCAGCGTTCTCTGAAATTGAAGTATAAAAAACGCAAACTTAAACTCTGAAGAATGCGATTGTTAGTTATCTTTGGTGTTGTTAGATGGGTACTTTAACAGCACAAAGAGTCTGTCAAGTCAGGTATCTCTCATCTAGACATTTTTAGAAACTGACCTCGTAAAAACGCAATTTTAGGCTCTGTTTAGTCACGATTGGAGAAGAGGCAAGTAGTTCGAGATTCCATCCCTTCATCGAAAAATTTTCAAATGGACATCAATAAAATACATTTTTTTGGCTATTTTAGGTAGTTACGCTATGGCCCAATTCAAAAAACCTTTTTGAAATTCAAGTGCTATTAGCAAATTTTAGGCTATCCTTCAAGACATTGGGACAAAGATCAGAGTTCGTTAGATAACCCAAGAAAATAAATATTAAAGCTTTCCTTTGGTGACATAAAAGTAGAAGATTTCCTGCCGCCCCTGTTCTTTACAAGCACATTTAAAAATATACCCACCGCCCCCTTACCGCCCAAAATATGTCCACCGCCCCCCTACCGCCCAAAGTATGTTCACCGCCCCTCCACACCTTTCCACCGCCCACCGGGGGGCGGTATCGCCCCCGTTGAGAACCACTGGAGTAGACAAATAGAAAAAAAAAGTGTTTTTTTTTTAATATATGTAATTTTTAAAAAGAAAGTAAAGAATATCCGGTCACCTTAGAAATTTATTTAACACATTACAATCTCTTAAAAAGTAAACTTTATATGATACTTTCTCATAAATTCTATGGTTAAATTTTGTTTGATACACATGTAAATGTATATCATTTGTATTTGAAAATACATTAGATGCTATAAGAAATATTGGTTTGATTTTGATTCAAAGACTAAATCAAAACTGTAGATCTAAATATTAAATAAGAACCTGAACTAAAACAAAAAGTGCATGTCAAACAGTTTTGGTATAGTGTGAGTGGCTAGGATTACAAACTGCGTCAAAATTGGTAATGGCTTGTAAAAGTTTAATTTTAAGTGAAACTCCTTCACAACAAATAAACATCTTAAAATTATTTGCTGCTGATGTGTGCTCTCAAAGCATTAAATCTTATCGTTAATATTCATTTATTTTATACAAATACTATATTTTTATAATATGTTGTTTATTAAATATTTGTTTATATACATAACTATATGTGCTAATTTTGATAATAAAACTATTACCTCATTGAAAAAAATTAATATTTTAAAACATTACTTTTAAACTTTGGATTTTTTAATCAAGAACTGTCATTTTCTTTAAAGTGGACAAAATGGACGAAACGGACAAAATGCTATTTTGTCCGGGGCGTTTTTTCCAGGTTTTTTCCGCCCCGGACGAAATCAAACAACCCTGACTAGGGCGGCTATGGGGCATGGCACTAGGTCCGTAAATGACGGAAAACAAATGTTCCAAGTACAATTCTACAACCCCAAATTTTTATATTGCCTTTTAATTTAAAATTAAGTTGTTAAGATTGCCAGTGTGAGAGTGATAGCTTTTGCAAGTGTTTTTTCCCTAAGAATAATATTTTAAATAAACTATCGTTTTGGCAGTCTATGAACTAAAATATTGCTTTAGCAGCATGTCTAAACATTGTATTGCCATACTGGTTTGCTGGCTCTTAAAAAAGATTTTTTATTGACTTTTATATAAGTTGGTTCAATATTTTCATTCCTGATATTGTTCTTGAAAAGTAAAAAAAATAACGACCCATGATTTTAAAAAAGGTCACACTTTTTTTGAAAACCTGGAGTCCCCGGAATAAGATTTTATAAGTCATCAACAAGACTCCTGATAACAGATCTTGATTATAAACATTTAAGTATCAAATCAATGTAATTGTATCCATGCTCTACAGTTATGTACGTAATAGCTTCATATATATTTCATTTTAGATCTTAAATTCTGAATCACTTGGCAATGAGCTTAATACTGATAATCCACAGCAAGATGTTATACTTATGGAGAAAGTACAAAGTAAAGAAAATGGTAAAGTATATTCAAAATTTTAATTGATATTTTATCCTTAAAGATTGGTGTAAAAAATTTATTGAATGAAGCTAGTGTAAATTATTTACTTCTACAAATATTTTTAATTTGGTTTTGTAATCTTTTAAAAACTTGAGTTTTAGCAGTAGTTTTCTTCATCAGCTCTTTAAAGATTTCTTGCATTATTTAGCTTGATTAGACTTTAGTAAAGCTGGCCTATATGGCTAAAAAAGAAGGAAATGTAACCTACAGTATTTATTCATTTGTGTTCTAATTTTCGAGCAATATAATCAGAGGAATTGTAGGATTAGTATTTTATTTAGTTTCATGTTGCAAAAGCAATCAATACGACTATACACAGCTTTTTATAGTTCAGTCTAGCAAAATTTGTCAATTAATTGATGCTTACACTCCTTCATCTATGGGTTATACTAGGGGTGCACAACCTTTTTCAGTGAAGGGCCACTTGCATAGCAGGAGCTCCATTGGAGGGCCGCATGCCAGCCCATCATTTGGAGGGCTCGTGAAAGGTAATTACCTCCCCCCCCCCTTCACAGGCTCTGAGAAAGTCATGTTTTTGTTTTTTAATTTTGAATATATTTTGCTATATTATTTGCATTGAGTACCTATCCTTTGCCTCATGGAAAATTGAGAAAAACTATGGGCCTGGCAGAGCATGCACCAGTGCTTTGCTGATGTTAATGTAAGAAAAGTTGTAATTGAAATATTGAATATTTTTACTAAATGACTAGTTGGGAAAAAATATCAACTTTATTAAAACATGAAACTACAAAATATTTCATATACATGACTCACAGTGAAAAGTTAAACCTTTTTCAGTGAAGAAAGGTGTTGATCTTATGATGCTAAGCAGCCTTTCTCATTAAAGTTGCTTAGCCATCAGAGGCTTAAAACTTTGCATGTTTTGAAAAAAGTGTTACATGTCTGCAATATTTTTGCAACTTTGTGCTTTAATAATGTTGAACTTTGTGCTTTAATAATGTTGAAAATTAAGCGGATTTTCAAAACATGGAAATCGCTGTGAGCTAAAACTCTTACCAGGAACTGTTGAACTCTAATTTTCGTTTTGTATATGGAATAGAGAAGGTTCAAACTTTACAAAATGAATGTTAAATTTGAGGTAAGTAGTTGCCGTAAGGTCAGTGAAAGCCCTCAAAACAAGGCATTTTTGACGTTTTTTAGCGTTTTTGAGGTCCAAAAACAGCTTGTACATTTCAGTTGCCACGGCAAAAGTAGTGTCGTCTGAAAGACCAGTGTAAGCGCTTTAAAATAATATATAAATAACTGAGGAAAGTTCAACGTGCTTTTAGTTGCATAAGGCCGAAATATGAAAAATGTCATATTTTACCGATATTCAAACGGTCATAACTTTCTCTGCACACAACGTATTGAAATATTTTTTCTGCCAATGTCATACTCTATTCTTCGTCTTAACAGAACAGTTGAGTCCTTTGAGGCGAAATGCTTAAAAGTTTTTTACAAAAAATGCACAGGGAAAAATACATTTTTTGTCAAAAAATTTTTAACATTTCGCCTCAAAGGACTCAACTGTTCTGTTAAGATAAAGAATAGAGTATGACATTGGCAAAAAAAAATATTTCAATATGTTATTGGTAGAGGAAGTCATGACCGTTTGAATATCGGTAAAATATGACATTTTTCATATTTCGGCCTTACGCAACTAAACGCACGTTGAACTTTCCTCGGTTATTTATACATCATTTTAAAGTGCTTACACTGATCTTTCGAACGACACTACTTTTGCCGTGGCAACTGAAATGTACAAGCTGTTTTTAGACCTCAAAAATGCTGAAAAACATCAAAAATGCCTTGTTTTGAGGGCCTTCACTGACTTTACGGCAACAACTTACCTCAAATTTAACATTCATTTTGTAAAGTTTGAACCTTCTATATTCCATATACAAAAAGAAAATTGGAGTTCAAACAGTTCCTGGTAAGAGTTTTGGCTCACAGCAACCTCCATGTCTTGAAAATCCGCTTAATTTTTGATGCCGCACCTTCAACTTTGGGGATCCATAAGAACTAAACAACTCAACTTTAGAGCAAAACATTCTGGATTTGGTCTTTCAATAAGATAATAAACATTTGGTAATTTTTTGGGTAAAATCTGAGAGGTCATGAATCACAGGCGTGACACTCTCTCAGATTCTTGCTCTTAACAAAAAAGGAATCATGATACAAAAATTTACAAGCATTATTTCTCTAAAAACTCTGGGAAATGCCATGAAATCAAAATTAGCAATTGGATACTGAGATTGAAATGTATCTACCAATTTTTATACATGGGTTCATTGTTGATAGTTGAAATTCTCAACATGCTTGCGTTTTTCTTTTTTGGGTTAATCATGGAGGTAAAGATATTTAGAACTCCAAAAGTCACAACTATTAGAAACTTCAGTTGCATATATCAGAAACCAGTAAGGTAACTAACTCCATACCTTTCAAGAGCTTCATTAACAAGAACACCAAATAATGTAATTTTTACGTGTTTTAGGTCGAAAAATATCCATTCGCCACGCCGTGAGTGCAAAAATTAAAAAATGGTGGTTAAAAAAAAAAAACGCTCATATTTGTTTCGAAAAATACGTTTGTATTCTTGCTAAGTATGATTTGTGTAGTGCATTACTCAAAAAATAAGAAGAAATATCGTAACCTGGAAGCCGATGCTAAAAGATTGCTGAAAAATTACATGTAAACCCTTAAAGTGCAATTTGCACGTGGCACCGAAAATATGCCCAAATTGCTAAGCATTTGGCATATAAAAGTCAAATAAGTAGGATTTTGCCATTCAAGTTGGAAACGTAGATCTTGAGCAATGAAATATTAAAAAATATATGAAACATTTTTCAAAATGGAGCATTTTCTTTTCTTTTTCTTTTTTTTTTTGTCGTGCTTGTTACTATAACAGTTATTAGGTTTGCTGAATCAATGCCAAGAAGCTATCAGGGTATGCTGTCCACTGGTTCGTAATTGAAAATTGAAATTTTCAGATCTACTCTTTTTCCCTACAAAGTCCTAAAATCTTTCTTCTAACGAATTTTGGAGCGTTTTTATTCGGTGTGTGTAGTTTAAAATACCACCAGAAAAACCTTTTTGCTTTTTTTCCTTCTCTAAGTTAAAAAAAAAAAAAAAAAAAATATTTTTTTGTTCAAAAATTTTTTTTTCTTTTTTCAACACAAAAAATCAAATGCACTCGCGGGCCGCACATTGCTACGCGGCGGGCCGCATTTGGCCCGTGGGCCGCAGGTTGTGCACCCCTAAGTTATACAATTAATCATTTGCTGCTATAGTTCAATTAGTGTGGTTTTGAACTGTGCAGCATATCACAAAAGCATCTTTGTTGTAAACAACGCTTTCTATTGTTATAAATATTTATTTTTCTTAAGCAACTCAAATCAAAAAGTCGTTCTTCATTTTTCTGTGAAATCCTACAATTTATTGGGGGAGCTGTTGGGTTTGAAAGGTAGTTAAGAAGATTATAGGAACTTCAGTTATGCTTGTTTAATTAAGTGAAGGGAGGTTATAAAAAGTCGAATAACGCACAGTAAAATGTGAAGAGGAATTGAAGCTTTTACGTTATAGCCAAATGCATTGTGTATGGCTTGGCTATAAACTGGCACGGCTGTATATTTCATTTCTGCAGAATCTACTACCTTTTTATGGGATTTCGAAATTTTTGGGTTGTCTTCCGACTTCTAGCATAAGTATGATTTCTTTTTATTTTTAAAAATGATCTTGATTAACATTCCCTTTTAAGTACTACTATCCCTCCAGAGATTGAGCTTTTACAAATATAGTTAAAATTTAAAAAAAGTCACCGGAACTGGAAATCTATTAATTATTTTCAATTTTCTCAAATATCAAATTTCTGTCAAAAACTGATACTGATTATCTTAGTCACATTAAATTGCATTTCTTAAATTATATTGCTATGCATCAAGTTAAATATTAATAAACTAACATTAATCTTATTCACAAGATGTCCTACTGACTGCATTTGTATTTAGAAAATAGTAATAAAAAAAAGAAGAAAATTTCCAAGGATGAAATCATGCATCCATTGAAAGATTATCCCTTCATTTTAAATGTTAAAATTTACCTTATATGAACTTGAAACATTACATTTCCTAACATACAAAGTTTTAAAAACATGGTGAAATATAATGTTATATTGTATAGTTTTAAAATTACTATTCTAAAATATTAAATTTTTATCAACTTGGTATAAACAGAACGGAACAGGAACTAATTATAGCTCATTCTAAAATTATATAGTTTGTACCAGAGGTTGGCAACTTCAATTGACTGAAGATCTACTTTCCAAGTTTGGTGTGTACACAAGATAGGCTGGTGGGGGGGGGGGGTCTATGTATACACCGTAGACTTAAACAGATGTGTTGCATGCATGATTAAGTTAGGACAACGAGATTTGAATTTTCAGGTTAACTCTTACCAAAAAAGACATTGCTACTTATTAAAAAGTTGTATTAAATTGTTTAAAAAATTTGTGTGATAACGCACATCAAAGTGTTTTAGCTACAAGTATATTGCTTGTTTTTGAATTGCTAATGTAGTGACTATAAAAAGTTTTTAAAAAATTTCAAATAGTATTTAAGTTAGAACATAACATTAATTTTGTTCCCCAAAGTAATGTTTACTAAGCCGACTCAAGGAGAAAGCTAGGTTCAAAATACTGCTCAAAATGGGCTCAGCATTGACTGATCGATCGCGATTGGGAGGTTGCTTACACTGCTTTAAACAGTTCTTTTATTTGCTGTTTTGGATGAATCCTAGTTTAAGGTCCGGCGATAAATTATTAAATCTGGCAACCATTAGATTTATGTTTTCTAATTTAGATTTATGGTTTTCTGGCAACCATTTATTAATTCTGCCCTCAGTCTGAAAAAAATCGCCAAACCCGGAACCTAAAGTAGGAATTTACCGCTGTTTCTTACTGCTGGTGTTTATATTTTGAAAAATGAGATCTTTTTGCCTCTGCTGTATTAATTTTTTCTGCTGTATTCTTTGCTTTTAAGACTTTAAAAATGAGTTTTATTGTCATTATATATATATATGTATATATATATATATATATATATATATATATATATATGTGTATATATATATATATATATATATATATATATATATATATATATATATACTATATATATATATATATATATATGTGTATATATATATATATATTATATATATATATATATATATATATATATATAATATATATATATATATATGCTGTCACTTTTTTTCCAGAGGTTTTGATTAGTAATAAAAAAGTTCAAGAACTTGAGAAAAAATTAACAGAAGTCACTTTAGAGTTGAAAGAGTGTCAGGATAATCTCCGTAGTAAACAACAATCTTTAGATGACCTGAAATGCAAGAAGGACGATGTTTCCAACAAATTGCTTCAGTGCAGATCTGCTCTAAAGAGTGCCTCAGAAAATATTGACTTTCTTCATAATGAGAGATCAAGTATGGCTGAATCCTTACAAGAATCTGAAAAATCACTATTGGCAACAAGAGCTGAACTTGTGAAAGAGAAGGACAAATATAAGCATATTGCTCATCGCTATCAAAAGATGTGTGACGAAATGAAACAAAAAGAGTAAGGTTCTTATTGAAACATTATCTGTTATTAAACAAACATGTTTACTTATTTGGTATCAGTCTCCTCCCCTTAAGGAAGGTTCTTTTACGACTAATGTAGTTATAACAGGGTCGTAACCAGACTATTATTTCAGGGAGGGGTTTACCAACACATTTCTTGTGAAATCTATATGATAAATAAAATTTGATTTCATGTTCTATATTCTATTACTTTTTGTTAAAGTAGACGCTTAAGGGGCATTAACATGAAAGATAAAATAATAACATGTCTTTCCAATGAAGGAAAAAAATTCTGACGTGTACAAAGCATCTTTGCCCAGTTAAAAAGATGTATTGTTGTATATGAAATTATGTTTTCAAAAACTGCAATAAAGATAAATACTGTAGATAAATCAATTAATTTGTACTATCATTCAATTAGCATAACTTCATTTTTCAAATGAAATTAGAAAGTAAATAAGAAAATAAAAAATAAAGTAGTAATAATATTATTTTTCAGCAAAAGGGGCATTAAAAAGCATTTTTTGGAATGGTTTTGAAAAATTTAGGAGGAAGTTTGAATCCTAAAAACCCACTCCTTAAATACATCCCTGAGTTATAATAATGGTGATTTTGGGCGACTTTTCCTTATTTGGTAACTGTTGTCCTTCTGTTCTTGTTATTTTGGAACTGTTGTTGTTACTTTAATTGCAATTTTTACTATATTTCATCTTATTTCTTAAAGAGAGAATTTCAGTCATGCATCACATGATATGAGTTAATTTTTCTGCCATTGAACAAAGTAACAATTGAGGTAGCCCAAGCAGCTTGGATAGATCCGATGGGGATTGAGATTTTTAAAGAGAAAGTTACCTTGACTTAAGAACTCTAGTTGTAATTCCAATGGAACTTTTTAGGGACTAATGTCCTTACTCTAATGAGGACTCTTAAGGACTGTTTTCATTATTGTGATGGGAAATTTTACTACAAATTTATTATCTTTTATTCAGTTCTGATGGTTGAAAACATGTCACTTTCAATTTGGAATTAGACCAAGTAGCGCTAGGTGGAAGTTAACTATTAATGAAGTTAACAAATTAATTAAAATGCTGCAGTTAAGCAAGCATAAATTTATTGATTTTGGACTTTTAAAACTTTTCTGATAAAAATGTTGTTTGTATTTTCGATTATGTTCAAGTTTGATTTTTCTTCCTTTTTTAGTTTGTCCCTACAATTGCTGGAAGCCGAATTAGACAGAGCAGAAACTACTCGTCAAGATATTCTTTTAAAACAGTCATCTGAACGCTCAATGATACATACAGAGTTATCTCAGTTGTCCGGTATTGTTCAATCCATTCTTGCTTCAGCTGCTCGATTTTCATTAGATGAACTATCCATTGAAAAAGATGTAAGTCCTTTCAAAAATGTAATTTACCTTTTTTTGAAATTTTAAGAAAATAAGTTTGAAATGTTATATACATTAAACATGCATTTTTGAATTCGTTCATTTTTTCAATTCGATCATTCTTTAATATAGAGAGATGTGACTGCTTACCTATAGAATTAACCTGTAGTAGTAATCTTGAGTTAAATTTGATATTTTACAAGTTTTCAAGTATTTCTCTTTAAAAAAATGCATTTTTTTGAAAGTTAAATTTTGAGAATTTTCCCTCTTTCGGGCGCAGCACCTTCCACTTTTGAACTCCCTGCTGAGCATACCCACTAGTTTTCAAATCCAGCACCACTGATAATTTCTATAAAAAATACTAGATTAACTATCAATGACTAACTATTAATTAATAACTATTATATGAATTTATTTCACTTTTTTCTCTGCATGTGTTTTATAAAAATAGATTATACTCATTATTTTTTTTTTTTTTTTGTCTTTTGTAGATGTTTGAAAAAATAGTGTCAACATTTGACAATGAAGTGCATTCTGCATCTGAGTGTAATCCAGAAGCCATTTGTGATTCTGATTCAATAAAAAATTCTGTAGAAAATATGAATGACACCAACAGTGAATTGAGTGATTCTAACTCATCCAATAAAGAGAACACGCCTCTAACTCCAATCACATTCAAACCTGTTGGAAAGGCGACTCCTTTCCGATCTGCAAAACAGCAAACTATTTCTAATGATAGTACTATTACTGAGTTTTTTAATACTCAAGATCTGAAAAAGGCTTCACTAAAAAATGAGCTGAATAAACTGATCTTGCTGATAAATAAATGTGGAGCAGCTGTACAATTCGTTCAAAATAAATTTATTTCAACTGTTAAATCATTGAACGAAGAGAAGTAAGTTTTGTATAACAATGTTCATGTGTGTTTAAATGGTATTTTTTAATATTTTGCATTCAAGTTTTTGTTCAAGTTTGACATTTTGCATTCAAGTTTTGAAATTCATAAACTGATCTAAATTAGATAGAAAGTCACACTGTCAAAGCTATTAATAGAAGAATAATAAAAAAATTCTTTATTCTTGTGCTACTGTGAATGAAAATTCAAATAGATTCCAGTTTTGATTTAAATTTTAAGATTTCCTTTACAGATGTTACTGAGTATATTGTTTAAGTTTCTTTAATTTATCATCAAAAGTAACCATACAACAATATTTTAAGTAGATAGTAAGAAAAAGAATAGTTAAAACGACATTTTGGTTAAACTGAAACTGTTCAAGTTGAACCGAAAAATATTTCTTCTAAAGGTGTAGAAAATTATAAGTTCTGTAATAGCATCATATTGCAAAAACTAGTTTGATGATGGTGTTGCCATTGTACAGCAAAAAACAGAAGGTCCAATTAATTGTGAAGAATTTTTTTACTATTTAGAAACCATTATTGCCTCATTTTTCCTGTATGGGATGTTTTCAATTACTTTACAGTTGGAATTCATTACAACTAACATTCAACATTTTTAACCTGCAATATATTAATTTAACCTATACATTTTTGTTTTGCTTCAAATATTTTTACGTATGTAAATTTGAGAGCTTTAATACATAGGGTAAACTAATCTCAGGAAACCATTTTTTTGCATAGTAGGTACATTTTTATCTAATGTTGAATGCTTGCTGCCTTACATGCAATGTTAGAATGGTTATACTTATTAAAGGGGCATTTCACGGTATTTGTGGCATAAGGGTGTCCGTAACAAAACTTTTTAAAAGTTTAAAATTTATATATATATTGAAAAAGTACATTCTAAAGTATATGAATATCATATTGTTTTCATAGTTCACTTTATATTATGTTTGTAATTGCACCCAGAACATTGAAAATGCAATTTTCACTGTTACGGACTCTACATTGAATTTTTCTTAAAAAACTAAACTTTTATTCCAATTACTGTTACGGACTCACACTGTTACTCATCATTTTCGCAATCCATAATTTTTCATAGGACGCCCTTTTTGATTAAAATTGTTAGCTATATTAGAGGTGAGCCTTTACTTTATCTGTCTCAAGTACCAGTTTTGGCTTAAAAATCGGTTTAAGTCAGATTTTAAAAAAAATTCAATGTAGAGTCCGTAACAGTGAAAATTGCATTTTCAATGTTCTGAGTGCAATTACAAACATAGTATAAAGTGAACTATGAAAACAATATGATATTCATATACAGTATAACCTCGATTTAACGATTGCCTAGGGACTGTAAAAAATTATCGTTAAATCGAGGATATCGTTAAATCGGGAAAGCAAAAATATAAGTTAAACAGCTTAAAATATTGATAATTAAGTGAATGCTTACACAAGTTCTTTTGCTTCTTTAAGAAAACCATGCACTTATATTATTTTAAAAAGTATTTCATTGATGTTTGTGTTGTTTTCTCGGATTGAGAAAAACGGTTTAACTTTTTCGACTTCATTTTTTTTGATTGGTCACTCTTCTCTCAAGGCGCAAAGAATTTTGTTTGGAATGCTAGAAGTTTGGAAGTTACTGAGGGATGAATCTTCTTACTATTGGGTACATACTGATAAAATAGTTTTTAGTGCTTTTGCTAGTAAATTAGTTATAGATTTTTTTTTAAATAGATACTACTGTATTTTTGATGAGAGATAATGTGTCCATGCCCATTATCATCGTTAAATCGAGGAAAGCTATCGTTAAATTGATGAAGTTTTAACATTAAATTCAAGGCATATGAATCGGGACCAGTGAAATGTATCGTTAAATTGAGGAAATCGTTAAATCGGGTATCGTTAAATCGAAGTTATACTGTACTTTAGAATGTACTTTTTCAATATATGTATAAAAATTTTAAGCTTTTAAAAAGTTTTGTTACGGACACCCCTATGTCACAAATACCGTGAAATGCCCCTAAAACATTTTTTTCTGTTAAGTTTTTTACAACATTTTGTATATGACAAAGGTGGAATCACTCGGCACTTTGTATCTATTTATTTTAGGGTTATTCTAATTTGGCCAGTAGTATTAAATAATTCAGTGGTATCCCAACCCTTGGGTAGTGTTTCCCTCCCGTTTTTATAGTTACCCTTATATTTCCTTGCTGGGTTCTCACTACTATCATAACGGAATTATTGAAACTGAGTAATTATTTCAATCAGCATAAATCTACATATCGTAAGTAATTTTTAATACCTTAACTGTGAATACAAATTAAACAAAGCATATGAATCCTAACTATTTGATTTTTTTTAACCTGCTATCAAATCGAATGAATACAGTGCTGCTAAATCTATCGGAAGAAATGAAGCAGATTTGAAACATTATTGGAAATTCTACCAAATGTCATAAAAGCATTTTTTGCATGTAACATATATTGAATGGTTTATTTAAGGGTTAAAAGAATACTTTATTATTAAATCTTTTGTTTTGAAATTGATCTATTTTTTTTATGCTTTTCAGAAATCGCTCGGCCGTAGAATTACGTTCATTTAAATATAAGCACTATGAGCTAAAAGCAGATTTTGAAATTCGGAAGCACATTATAGAAAAAAGAAGTACTAAAATTGCAGAACTTTCTGAGGAACTGAGAAAGCTCAAGAAAAATCATGATGAAGAAAAAGAAGTAATTTCTTTTTTTGTTTCGGGAACATGTACATTTGGACCAAAATGCTCTCTTTTTGTAGTTGTTAAAGAAATTTCTTTGTATTATTTTTGTTAGAGTATCATATTTTTTTTAGCTTTTTAGTTCTATAAATACAATGAAATCCCATCACATTAAATACCAATACAACAAAATTTCTGTTTCAATGAAATAAACTAACGATCTTGATTTCATTTCCCTGACATTGCTTGAATTCCTTTACAACAAAATTCCAGTTGCAATGTATAAAATTTGCATTCTGTTGAAGTCCCCCCTTCACCTCTTTTTTGGTTTTTGTGTACGGCAATAAACTAATAGTTGTGTAATATGTACTGGATATAGTGCTAATTGTTTTAAAACTTTGTTCTCTCAACAACTTGATTTCAAAATCTCTAATTCTTTAAAAACCATGTTTTCCTTGCAAGAAATGTTCAAATGAGAGAATGAGTATTAATAAAGTTAGTTTCTGTTGATGACACCCAATGTTCGAAAAAACCTGAGTTTTTTCGAAAAAGCCCAGCCCGCCCGAGTTTTTGATGAAAAACCCGGGCTTTTTCTGGTTTTTTCAAAAATCATTCTCTATTCAAACATTGCACACCTACTTTTGCATTTCATAGAATCAGGGGAGCCCTGTGACTTCCTAAAACACTTCTTCTTCTACAAATTTGGAAAAAGCATTGTAATATTGATTTTTTAAAATTGATATTATATTTTAAATTGATACTGAATTGAATTTATAGATTAAAATAATTATTGCTTTTTTTTTTGATCTTATAAATATTTAAAAAAAAAAAAAAACAAATAAGTGAAATTAACATGCAGTTTTATTTTTAATACTTAATAAACTGCCATGAAAGGACGATGGACTATTTCTGGACCAGGTACTGACCGAGAGTAAGTATTACAACAAACTAAATATTATAATTATATTGATCAATACCAATTTCTAGGCTTAGTATGGATCAAAATATTGGAGATATTTAGTTTGTTTCTGAAATAATTGTTTTCAATATGCAATAAATTTTGAAAAAACCCACTTCACCGACATAGTGGGTTTTTTCAAGTGGGCGCTCCCGAAAAAACCTGAGTAAGTTTTTTCGGGCTGGGCGCGCTTTGGCAAACCCTGTACTACATGGGAGACCTAAGTAATTTTCCCTTTGTGAAGTCAATTTTTCCAATGTTATCTCTATTTAGTTTAATCCACAACTAAATTCTTAAAATCCTTTCTCAATTAAAAATATTTAATTATATATATCTTACTGAAATATCAAAAAAATAATTACTGGTATAAAATATGCTTAAAAATGCAATTCAATATTGCCCCAGATTTTTTCTTTTCTTTATTTTTTAAAATGTTTTATTTAAATGGGGAAATGGTGAAATGGATAAAGTAAGATGGTTAACCTTTAGGTACACATGCTGTACCATAAGTCTTTTTTCTTTAGAAGAGAGGGTTGAAATTTTCACTCCAGCCCTTTGGAGCCGGGGATTTTTTCAAGGTTTCATACGTCTGGTACGACAGTTTATACCTTCTCTTTTCAATGGAAAAGAAATCTGTGGTTCAACTGTCGTACTACCTGGGTCGAAAGAAAAATTTCTATATGAATAACCCAGATCCAAAAGGTTAAGTGGATATTTAATGTGCTATGCAATTAATAATTGAACAAAACTTTCTTTGTAATGTTGGCTAAGTAGTTAATTAGATATTTCCTTTATTTTTTCTATAGAATGTTTTTATGTTAAAAAAAATTCTATTTCATTTTTCTAACTGTACATTTATGATTTCATAGAAATTGTTGCAGAAAATCTTTAAGTTGAATGAAGAAGTGCATTGTTTAGATGCAATTAATGCAGAGCAATCACAGCAGATTTCCAATGAAGTTAAGCATATGATTAGCGTTGTTGTCGAGTCAAACAATGATTTTGCTCTTGCTCAGGCTCTGTCTGACAGATTAAATTACAAACAAGAAGTAAGTAAAAAATTTCTTATCTGGAGTTCTTTATGCTTAAATAACATAGAAAAGTGCCGAGTCAAGAAAATGTTTTTAATTTTTCTTAAATATTGCAAACAATAACTAAAATGGTAACTTAAATCTTATTTTTTTTAACTATTAACTTTCATTTTTCAGCATCCAAAATAATTTAGAAATGCATACAATAATATATTTCTGAAATGAAGTTTTTCTCCAATATAATAATATTTAAATTTTATTGATTGTTTATCTGTATTATTGTCTTGTGAACTTATAAAAAAAAATAATCAGTTGGCAAGATCATTAGAAATGTCTAGATTAGTTCCTTCTTGTGTCCGTTTTGCTGCTATTTCAGTAGAGTGCCACTGATCTCAGCCCGGTTTGTCCAAAATTCTGGTAAACCCAAACCAAGTTCATTTTCAAATAACATAATTGAAAGATTACTGAACCAAATTTAAACATACTGCAAGTGGTATAGTACTTTGTGACTAGCTGGGTGACATTGTGATACTTGAATTTTTCTACTACCTACTCTATTCTGTGCTTGTTACAAGGTTAGGAACGATTATGTCTGGAGCCTAGCAGGCGCTGCTGTGTATTTGTTCATTACATGTGCTTCTAGGCCAGAAGTCATGGATAATTGTATTTCGATTAAAACATGGTGTGTTTTATCTGAGAAGAAAACCAGAAAACTTTGTTATGTACAACTTTCAAGTTACTTGCTGGCATTTCTACTAGAAATTAAATCAATAACTATTATTACCTTTGATCATATAGCGTCTAAAAACTTTTATATATTATTTTAAAGTTATACAGACATATCTGAAATTTCGAAGTGAGTTTGTGATAGATAAAAAGTCACAAAATCCCATTTGTAATTAATCTAAACTGCTATCCGAAACTGATAAATATAACTTTTGTGAAGGTGCAAACAATGCAAATCATAATATCTTTTCAATGTAAGAGTGTAATAACATATTTTTCCATTTTAAATTGTGCTTTCATTAATTACTCATATTGAGAAACAGATTGGTCATTTATCATTTCTGTAATGAAGCTATTAAAAAAAAGTCGGAAATTGCCTTCAAAGCCCATTGCCATACTTAATGATGCCGAAGTTTTGAGTAGAAAAACCCATTCAAACACATAAAAAACAGAGCTTTTTTTTTTCAAACTGCCTAGTGTAGATTAAACAGGTTGGGTTAACTGCTATTAAACTGCAAAGTTCGAAATAATAAGTATTGTTCCCATACTTATTTATAGTAGTATAAGAAGAGGAAAAATAATAAGTATTGTTGCCTCTGCAGTATAAAAATGACTGTCATGCTTTTTAAATTTTGAATTGTTAGGGAAGTTTACCTTCATATCTCTATTTTTGTACTTGTTCCTGATATTAAATTGTGTTTTTTTTGTGTTAATACACTGTTGCTGTATCCTTTCTTTAGTAATTTTACGAGAAAACTCTACCTATCACCAGACTTAGATAAAATGTAAAACTGTCTGCAAACTTAAATAATTTCTTTAAAATTTTCTGCAAAAAAAAGTGGGCTTCTGAATCCTAAAGTGCTACCAACAACAAAAATATCAAGTTGTATGAAGTGCAGGTTCTACCATGAGGTTGGTTGTCAATCCGTCATGATTAATAAATGTGTCAGTTTCGTATGTAACAAGCTACTGCCCCACAATGAACAAAATCAAGACATATTTCAGATAGAAAACTTCCTAAATTTATAACTTTTTTAACAAAATGCAAAAATTTTCTGCAAACTTCGAAAGTTTTCTGCGAACGGCGTTCGCGAGTTCGTCTATATTATCTGGGTTTGCCTATCACTAAATTACCCCATCTTGCAGGGTGACTTTGTGACAGTAACTATTTTTTATAATTGGATCGTAAACTAATATTTAATTTGCTCTTACAGTTATTATATATCCAAAGAATATAGCTACATACAGTAGTAAATATGTATGAAATTGAATCATTTTTGTTCTGTTTAAACAAAAAAACTGCTTCTCAAATGTAACCATATATTACTCCTACCAGCGGGTGACCGAGCTCCGCTCGAGGAAAACAGGTATCGAAGCTCGAAGATTTAAATTTTCAATTGTGATTTATCAAAACAATACATGCCATAAGAAAATTTGTGAAACCATTGGTGAAAAGATAACCGATCAAAGTGCACCATTGAAAACTATTCTAAACAAAGTTAGAGTTTGGAAAGGAAACTATTCTATACAAAGATTAAGTTTGAAAAGTCATAGGAAATAAAATGTAATTGATAATAAAAAAAACTATACAATTAAAGAAATGGTACAAAGTGAGCAGTGTAAAGATTGAAGTGTGTTGAAGTTCAATATTTTTGACAAATTTATTTAGAAAAACCAAACCTCGTGATTCCTCGTGGCCAAAAACCCCAGACCCCCAAGTTTACCGGAGTTAATTAATTCTGGGGCGATTTTCGACTTGGCAACCATTCCTCGTATTACCCCTAACGTGTACCAGGGGACCGAGCCCGCTCGGTTAAAAAAAAAGCAGTTTGTAAACTCGTGTTTTTTTTTCTAAAGTGCGAAGTACTTATTTAGATAAACTTGAAAAGCATTTTTGAGCCTTTGGTTGCAATTACGCATTCAAAATAGCCGTAATTTATTTTTAAAAACACAACCCTATTTAATCCATACTCACCGTAAAATCACAACTAATTTCATTTCATTTGGCGCCGAAGACGCGGGAGGCTTTGATGCTAATGGATGCAGAGTCTCTGTTCTCCAGTACGCATTTGGTTCCAGTTGGTTTTGACTTTCACTTCACTTCACACTCCAGGTCCCCCCCCCCCCCGTACATACCACAACTCGCTTTTTAACCGGGATGGGGCCCTGAAGAGCGCTCTGTTCATTTTTAACCAGGCCCAAGGGCCGAGTAAACCCTTGGCCCAGCACACCCCAGAGGTTTCGTTTCACTTGGAGGATTTTGTGACCACGAACATTTTTAACGTCCCCCAGCAACCATTAATGAAGACGGTGGATCTTTGATCGGCGGCTAAATGATCGACCCGAGACCCTCCCGTTACGAGTCCGACGACTAACCGATTGGACAACCGCGGCCTCAGGCCCCTATATAGACGAGACGACGCATCAAGATTACCACTTAGGATCCAGCGCGTGTGTGAGGATTGTCTTTTCTGGCCAGTTATCGCTTTTTGGTAACTTTTTACGTAAATTAACAAAGCTTGGCAATGTCCCGAAACTTTGCTCTGGTAACCCTAATTCCTCAACAATGAAAAATGAAAGTGAAAGTTAATAAGTTGGATCCAAAGTGGTGAATGAATGAAGTGAAAAGGGGGCGCTCCCAAGGCAGCGCAAGCACTGCGACCAGAGGTCTATTGTACTATCCCCATTAGAACCCTACAAGAGCCCAATAGCTGAAATGAACTTAAGCAGATGTCTAACAGGAATGCCAGACAGTTCATAGGGATCTAAACAATGGTACCCCAAATGTTCAAACCTGTAAGCAGAATAAAAATCACATTCACACAGAACATGACCAGAACTTTCATCTGCCTCAAGGCAGCCTTTACAAGCTGGGTCATCAGTGATACCCAACAGGTTTAGGTGTCTATTAAGAGTACAGTGTCCAGTGAGAAGTCCAATAGACATCTTAATCTCTTTTCTGCTCAAACTAAGTAGCTCCCTGGACCTCAGCCAGGGTTGACGTTGGTTGAGAGCTTTAGCTTGCCTCTGTGAGTCAGACTGAAGCCACCTGGCATATGAGTCATTCATAAGCAGGTTTCTTATAGTATTCCTGACTTTGTTATAGGGCAACCCAATAGCAGGTTCAGGACCTACGAAAGGCATGTTGGAGCCCAATTTGGCAAGCTGATCAGCAGCTTCGTTTCCATCAATGTTACGGTGGCCAGGGACCCAGTAGAGTGTAACCTTATTCTTGCTG